>JAAGEH010000227.1:55672-66009 GCA_011751065.1 Lasiurus cinereus
GACAGCAGGATGCTGACACCAGGGGAAATTCAAAGGAGCCCAATTACACGTTTTAAAAGTTCCATCTTTCTAGCAATTGGAGAGATGCAAATTAAAACCACCTCTGACCTCTTTGAGCCATTAACTCATTAGGGTTTCTTTTCCTTTATAACAACAACTGTGGTAAAATCCCGCCCCCCCCCCCCAAAGTGGAACATGCATTCATACGCTGCTGGTAAATGTTGCAACCCTTTTCTGAAAGCAATCGGCAATTCTTAGCAAAGTCCCCCACAAAAAAAAAATTACAGCTTGTGGTTCAGTAATTTCACTCTAGAGTTGAGGAAATGGTTCAACTGGAAAAAGAAAACTATAAACAAATAATGTTTCCTAAAATATTATGTATAAATTTTGGAAGTATGACAAGAATCACAACCGAGAATGGTTCAGTAAACTGTGGTCTATTCCTTTAATGAAATACTACACACCCATTAAAAATAATCATCATATAAAAAAATGATCATGATCGCCCAGCCGGCATGGCTCAGTGATTGAGCATCGACCCATGAACCAGGAGGTCACGGTACACACCTGGGTTACAAGCTTGATCCCTGGTGTGGCGTGTGCAGGAGGCAGAAGAGCAATGATTTTTTCTCATCATTAGTGTTTCTCTCTCTCTCTCCCTCCCTCTTCCTCTCTGAAATCCATTAAAAAATTTTTTTAATTAAAATACATTTTTTTAAAGATCATTACAGCAATGGACCTTGCAGAGGTGGAGGGAAGCTGGGTTTTCGTCACCTGAAAATGTGTTAACATTTACTTAACGGTAATAATAATGGATGGCGGTGAGCGCTTACTTTCCGCCAAGAGTTTTCAGGCACCGGTGGCTTGAACCCTCAGGAAAAGCCCATGGAGACGGTCCCATGTGCCCATTCTGCAGGTGACAAACTCGGGCACAGAGACATGAATCCACCAGAGCCAATGGCACTCAAGACCAGTCCCAGCCTGGTCCCTCGTTTCTCTAGCTCAGTGGTTCTCAACCTGTGGGTCAAGACCCCTTCCAATAGTCGCCTAAGACCATCAGAAAACACCTATTTCCCATGGTTTTAGGAACCAACAGACCGCTCCTCGGTGTAGCAAAGTGTAGCCATGTAGTTTACTGTTGTCACATGAAGACTGTTACCCATGCTACACCGCGATTCAAGACAAAAATTTCATTTATTTGTCATTAGAAATAAATATTTCACAATATATAATTACATATTGTTTTTGTGATTCATCCCTATGCTTTAATGATGTTCAATTTGTAACAACGAAAATACATCCTGCCTATCAGATATTTACATGACAGTTCATAACAGTAGCAAGATGACAGTTATGAAGTAGCCACGGAAATCATTTTATGGTTGGGGGTCAGCACCACATGAGGAGCTGTCTTAAAGGGTCGCGGCATTAGGAAGGTTGAGAACCGCTACTCTGCTGCTCTAGCTTCCCTTCCAGCCTCTTTCCCTCATCCCTGCTCCAGCCGCACAGGCCAGCTCCCCTCCTCCAGGCCTTTGCCCCCCCCCCCTGCCCTCCACAGAGCACACACCTCAGACCCCCGTGTGTCTCAGGACCTGCCCCAACGCCACCTCCTCTTCGCTGCTTTCCGGGCACTGTTCCCGCCCCTCCCCCAGCATCTTCCCAGCCAGAGAGGCGGTTTCTGTCGTTTTTTGGTGCCTCAATTCTAGACCTGATCTCGCTGTGTCAGGACTGTAATGACTGGCTCGGGCATCCATCTGCCCCAGGAAGCTGGGGGCTCCTGGAGAGCCAGGGTGCTTGGGAGCAGGCCTGGCACGCGGCCGGGAGCCAGTGATGAGGGGCAGGGAATGCACCCCACCCCGGAGGAGGCGGCCTGAGCTGCAGAAGTGCAGATGCCTAGGAAACAGCAGCTGGAGGGACGCTAAAGAGAAGGCCCTGGACGGAGGCGTCTGCCGGTCTCAGGCGCTCTTGAACTCCCAGCACGTGTGAAAGTGCTTTGAAGAGCCAGGAGGGGAAGCCCCTCGGCCCGCAGCGCAGGCCCTGATGTGGGGTGGCCGGGGGCGGGGGGGGGGGGGGGGTCAAGGCCCCTCCTCGCTGTGGGAGACAAGCTGGGCCTGCAGGAGGCAGGCAGGTGAGCGGCGTCTCAGAGCCAGGGGGGCGGAAGGCAGGTGCCGCGGCCAGCTCTCCGAAGGGACCTGGGAACCCGTGTCACCAAAGGGACGCTGAGCAAGACACCGGCTTCTGAAATTCAGGGACTTCCCCAACAGCTGGGAACCCCAGCCCCAAATGGCCCTGAAATACCCTCAGCAGATAAAGGGATTTTTTCTGCCCCGGCAGCAGCGGGCAGGCAGAAGGCTGGAAACCAGAGGGGCAAGGCCTGCATCTTTCTGCTCTGACTGGCACGGGTAGTTTTGGGGATGCCTTTCCCAGGTGCCTCGAGGAGAGTAGGCTTCTTCCTGGGGGGCTGCTCCTGCAGGATCTGTGTCTCAGGCTGCCTCTAGCTCAAACCCCAGGAGTCTCCCCTTCTCGAGGCCCAAGACACCAGCTGCAACGTGGTCCCTCAGCTCCGGTCCCGAGGATGGTGGCGAGAAGTGGCCACTGAAGGCTGGGTCAGGGAGTTCACTTCTCAGAGCTGGGGACAAACATTAGGGGCTCCCCCCTGCCTGAGTGAACCCCAGCAATCCAGCTGTCCCCGATCCCTCACCCTGCAACACTATAGCCAGGCCCTTGGCCGGACATGCAATCCTGGCAACAAGATTTCAAGTCAGTATCGCTACCCCCATGTCACAGGTGGACAAACTGAGGCTCAGAGCAGTTACGGAACTTGCCTGAGGTCACACAGCTGAGGCTGGGATGCGGCTCCCAAACCCTCTGCCTCTGAAGGGCCAGCTGCCTTCTCAGTCTGTCTAAGACCCCGCCGCCCTTCCTTTCCCAGAAGAAAGAGCCCGAGGCAGGTGTCCTGGCCCGGCCACGTGACAGCAGACGAGTGGCTTCTCTTCTCTGAGTGTTAGTTACTGAAACGCAGCAACTTAGAGCAACAAGAAGCGTCCTGTCGCCTGATCTCTGTCCGTCAGCAACTCAGGAGGGACTCAGTGGTGACTCTGGTCCGGGGTCTCTCAGGAGGTTGTAATCAAGATGTCAGCTGGGCCAAAACCGGTGTGGCTCAGTGGATAGAGCGTCAGCCTGCGGACCGAAAGGTCCCAGGTTCGATTCCGGTCAAGGGCATGTACCTTGGTTGCTGACACATCCCCAGTGGGGGGCGTGCAGGAGGCGGCTGATCGATGTCTCTCTCATTGATGTTTTTCTAACTCTCTATCCCTCTCCCTTCCTCTCTGTAAAAAAATCAATAAAATATATTTTTAAAAAAAAAGATATCAGCTGGCCCTGGCCAGTTACTCAGTGGTCAGAGCTTCAGCCCGCAGACTGATGGGTTGTGGGTTCGATTCTGACCAAGGGCAGAGGCAGGCAGGTACCTCAGTTGCAGGCTCGATCTCCAGCCCCAGTCAGGATGCACCGAGGAAGCAACCAATCCATGTGTCTCTCATCTCTCGCCTGTGAGGTTATCCCCTCTGTCTCCCCCGCCCTTCCACTCTCTCTAAAAATCAGGGGCCCTAGCCGGCTTGGCTCAGTGGATAGAGCATGGACCCGCATGGTGCACGGACGATGCTCCAACCACCTGCGCCACACACGGCTCAGCTTCTTCTGTCCGCTGGGAGCCATGGTGCACTCCCCGTGAGACAGGTTAATGTGAACAGCACTTTGGGGGGCGGTGAGGTGGGGTCTGCTTTCCCAGGCTCAACCCCCGGGGGCCTGTTAACCTTCCAGCTCCTGGGACCGGCAGCTGGGAGGAATTCCTCCTGTTCTCCCCGGTTTCCACTATTCCCTCCGCCTTCCAGAGACACACAGAGCAGAAAGCCAAGGCCCGCAGCACGGCGGGGTGTCCTCAGGGGCCACGACGCCCCATCACAGAGCCCCTGTCCCCCCTGACCTTCCGGCTCGCAGGGCCGTTGGGAGGGGGGTGAGTCACTGAGATGCTCAGGAAACCAGGCGGAGTGCAATACTCATCACAGAACCAGAGCAGGAGGCACAGAACACACAGAACCACCGTGGTGACAGCAGCTCAGCACGGACAGCGTGTCTCTGGGGGGGCCTTGCAGGCAGGTCCCTGATGCTGTGTCCCCGACAGGAGGGCCTGGGGCAGCCCCCTGAGAGGGAGGAAGAGAGAGAGAGAGAGAGACCATTCCTTACCAGGCTCTTCCTATCCAGAAAAGCCCCCGCACCATGAGCACTGTCCCCACCGTCCCCACCGTCCTCACCCACAGATGGAAAATCAAGGCGGGGGTCAGCTGGCTCCTGGGGGGGGGTGGGGGGGAGGGAGGGCAGGGATGTTGCCATCTGTTTGGAACCTGCCACCAGGCTGGCGTCCAGCAAAGAAACGCAGCATGAATAAGCCAGAGGTGCTTGCAAGGCGGTGGCCTTTGTAAATCCCGGGAGAGCGGTGCTCAAAGGAGTAGCCCACCCAAGCCCCCGTAGTAAGTTCCAGTCACATTCATGGCCAAGGCTGCGGCTCCAGCACCAGCCTCTTCCCCTCCAGGCCTGCGGCTGACCGTGCGCCCTCACGTCCGGCTTTCCTGAAGGCCCAGGGGCAGCGCACACCCCGGCTCCCCCCATGTCTGTTGCAAAGGATTCGCCACAGGAACTGTGTTTCCTGTCACCCCCTCTCTTCCCCAGGGGGGCCACAATCAGGCCGGAGGGCTCCCAGGGACCAGCCCTGGAGGATCTGAGGGGGCCGAGCGCACCCTGACCTCACATGGTGGCTGACAACTCGGAACATTCCAGAAGCCGGCTGCAACTTCTCCAAAGAAAAGCCCCCAGCCCAGCATTCTGCCATTCCTCACCGTGGGTGAAGGCCCGGGAAGTGGGGGAGCCACTGACTGAGGCATTAGCCCCGCCCACAGGCTGCTTTCTGGGAGAACCTGGGGAGAGGCAGGCTCTGGGTCTGACGGCCAAGAGTTAGGTGGCAGCTCACTCACAGTCCACAGGTGCCAGGGAAGTGCTTTGATTCAGCCAAAAAGACCCCCTGAGCGGCTTCTCCCCCGCTGCTACCCCTGTCACCGTCCCCACTGGCCTCCTCTGCCCTCTCTGGAGCCACCACGCTGGCCCCTGCCCCAGGGCCTTTGCACGTGCCTGTCTGAAACCCTACTCCCAGCTCTTCCCAATGTGCCCCCACCAGGAAACCTGTGGGCCGACAGATACGTTCATCATCTTGGTGGTGATGGATGTGTCCACAGGCCCACACGTATCAGCTCGAACACTGTAAACAGGTCAAGTTCATCCGGCCTCAATGACCCCTCAATAAAACTGGGAACAGATTGTTTTCAGATGCCGCCTCTTCTTACCCTCCAGGTGCCGGCTCGGATGGGACCTCCTCAGAGAGAGGCCTTTCCTACCCGCAAGCCCCTGTGCCACTCTGGCACCTCGCCTGTTTCCGAGGGGGACACACCACACACCATTGAAGCTGCCAGAACCCCGACCTTCCTCCTAGGATGGGAGCTCCCAGGGCAGGACTGTCTGGCCTGTCTTCTAGTGTCAATGGGCGCAGCTTAATGCATATTGTGGGGGTGACTGAACGACCGCAGCCAGGGGCCCTGGGCAGTGTGGGGACCACCAGCCCTGGCTCCCGGGACTGCCTCGGGTGCAGTGCAGAGACCTGCTCGCTGGGAAAGTGAAACCCGGATCAGAGCCGCGGCCTCGTGTCATGTTCCCGCCATCATCCACGCTGTCATCACAGGCGGGAGGCGGGCGCACCCGGGCGAGGGGACCCGTTCCCAGCAGGAGCTGCCCATGGGGGTGAGTTCATTCAGAGGTCCCTCTGGTTCCCCCCTCAGCCGCTCTACTCCCAGGGCCTCTCTCTCTCCAACTAGGAGTCAAGAGGTCCTGAGACCTAGTCAGGCCCAGGGCGCCCCCAGGCACCGAACCCTCAAGATCTGGGGGAACTGAGCTCGGTCCCAGCTCCGGCCCCAGCTAGGTCTGGAGACTCATGGTTCCACCGAGAGACTGAGAAAATTCCGACAGCTCTCACCCGCCACCCCGCACCCCTCACCCCAAGGCTCATTGTTCCTCAGAGAATCAGGGAAGAGAGAAGGGTGCGAAGTGAAACAAAATGGTCAGGAAAGACCTCATAGAGCAAAGACATGAAGAAAAAGAGAGATGGAGAGAGGGAGGGAGGGAAGGAGCCACGCAGACAGGGGGCAGCACCGAGCAGCCAGTGCAAAGGCCCTGCGGCAGAACCCAGCCACAGCGAGTGAGGGTGAGCAGGGGCCGTGATGGAGGGTCCTATTGTGAGGATTTTAAGAGAGAATGCTCAGGCCGAAACCGGTTTGGCTCAGTGGATGGAGCATCGGCCTGCAGACTGAAAGGTCCCAGGTTCCGTTCAGGTGAAGGGCACGTACCTTGGTTGCCAGCACATCCCCAGTAGGAAGCGTGCAGGAGGCAGCTGATCGATGTCTCTCTCTCATGGATATTTCTAACTCTCTGTCCCTCTCCCTTCCTCTCTGTAAAAAAAAAATCAATAAAATATATTTTTTAAAAAGAGAGAGAGAGAGAGAGGATGTTCAGGACTTGCTGACCGAGGCATGGAGAACAACTCAAGGGATTTGACCTGGGAAACCGGAAGGATGCAGCTGCCCTCAGCTGGGATGGGGGATGAATGGGGCAGTTAGTTACCCACGGGCGAAGGCCACCCCACCAGATGACGATGGGGACGTGTCAGTGGGGAGCGGGCTCCCTGAGACAGCAACGTGTGAACTGAGAGCTGAGGGGCCGGGGAGCAAGGACAGGCGGCTGCTGGGAAGACCTGGATGAGGGCATTTGGGGGGGACTTCCAGCAGCCCCCCAGGGCCCGCTGTTGCTGAGGGCCAGAGAGAGCTGCAGACGAGGCCAGAGATGGGCAGGGGGAGGGTTCGGCTGCTTACTCAGCACCCAGAGGCAGGAGGCTCGGCCTCGAGCAGCCCCATCAGACCGAGAAACAGATGAGGCATAAATAGCCGCAGGTGAGTCATCTCCAGCCCGGGTGCTGAGCCTGCCCGCAGCTCCCCTCGGCCTGCATCCTTCCCGGGCGGGGCCCCAGATTTCAGAATGACCAGGTCAGGGCACCCCAGCCCTCCAGCCTCCCCTCTCCCCCACCCTCCAGCGCGTGCAGGGAGCTCAGCCCTGCAAAACCCCAGGGGGAGCGCAGAGGCGCCTCCTCCCTCCCCAGGACTCAGAGGAAATGCAGAGCGAACAGCAAACCTGTTCACCCGCCAGTGCTTCCCGCTCCAAAGAGGAGGAAAGAAGCACCAGCCCCATGTCCTCGGAGGGAGGCAGGTGGTTCCAACACAGAGCATCTGGCGAAGTCAGGCAGAGCCAGGGTCACGTCCACGGGGTCACCGCCCCGGGCAGCACCCGGAGCACCTGGTTCACCTCCCTGGACCGCCACGTCACACAGGGGTGCAGAGGTGCAAGCTGATGGGTCTTAGCTCTGTGCTGGGCACACGGGGACCTCTCACATGCTCACTGCCCAGCGCCCACCAAGACGAGGACCAGGGGTCTCTTCTCAATAGGTGGCCACCTCTCAGGGTCCAGCCACACAAACAGATGAGGAGTTTGTTTGTTTGTTTGTTTAAAATATATTTTATTCGCCAAGACCGGTTTGGCTCAGTGGATAGAGCGTTGGCCTGCGGACTGAAAGGTCCCAGGTTTGATTCCGGCCAGGGGCATGTACCTTGGTTGCGGGCACAACTCCAGTGGGGGGCGTGCAGGAGGCGGCTGATCGATGTCTCTCTCTCATCGATGTTTCTGACTTTCTATCCCTCTCCCTTCCTCTCTGTAAAAAATCAATAAAATATATTTTAAAAAATAAAAAATAAAATAAAATGAAATATATTTTATTGATTTTTTACAGAGAGGAAGGGGAAGGGATAGAGAGTCAGAAACATCGATGCGAGAGAGACATCGATCAGCTGCCTCCTGCATGCCCCCGCACTGGGGATGTGCCCGCAACCGAGGTACATGCCCTTGACCGGAATCAAACCTGGGACCTTTCAGTCTGCAGGCCGACGCTCTCTCCACTGAGCCAAACCGGTTTCGGCCAGATGAGGAGTTTTTGTCTCTTTCCTCGGTGCTTTTTGTCCCCCAGGGCTCGGCACAATAAATCCTTGTTGATTTCATGATGATAGCCTCCGGAGTTACTAATAATAATAATTGTCGAGCAACTGTCACACTTGCATAGGTACAGGGGAGCTGTGTCTCCGGTTAGGAGAACCCCAATCCCATGAGACACCCTGCCCAAGCTTTGCCCTGAGAAGATATCAACTTTCTCACCCGGGACTGGGTGCAAATCTCCGTGGATGGTCGACCCTACCATCGGGATGGTACATGAACCTGCTCCTGACCCACAGGACACACTGTCTCTGTCCAGGACAAAAGCTGATCTAAGCCGAAACTGGTTTGGCTCAGTGGATAGAGCGTCAGTCCCGGGTTCGATTCCAGTCAAGGGCATGTACCTTGGTTGCAGGCACATCCGCAGTAGGGGGCGTGCAGGAGGCGGCTGATCGATGTCTCTCTCTCATCGATGTTTCTGACTCTCTATCCCTCTCTCTTCTTCCTCTCCCTTCCTCTCTGTAAAAAAAAAATCAATAAAATATATTAAAAAAAAAAAAAAGCTGACCTGAGACACGCAGAAACACCGGAGATTCTCTCCCAGCAATAACACCGCCACAGTCCCCGGGCCTTGCCAGGGTTGGCGATGGAAGGCCGGGCGTGGGTACTTGGCTGGAACAGAATCCCACCGGCCGGTGCCTGAGCTCTCACAGGTCTGGAGGCTGGAGTCCAAGCTCAGGTGCTGGCAGCTGATGGCCGCCTCCCCGGGCCTTCACCCAGGGTCCTCTGGGTGCCTTCCTGGGTCCTGTCTTCTTCCTTTAAGGACACAGTCCAATTGGATTAAATCCCCACCCTTAAGACCTTCTTTAACCTCAATTACCTTTTGAAAGGCCCACCTCCATCCCCGGCCAGGTGGCTTAGCTGGTTAGAGTTGTCCTAATAGCCAGGATTGCAGGTTCGATCCCTGGTCTAGGAGGCAAACAAGAATCCCCCGATGGATGCCTAAGTGAGTGGAACAACAAATCAATGTTTCTCCTTCTCTCTAAAAATTAATTTTTTACATTAAAATAGCCGAAACCGGTTTGGTTCAGTGGATAGAGCGTCGGCCTGGGTACTGAAAGGTCCCAGGTTCGATTCTGGTCAGGGGCATGTATCTTGGTTGCGGGCACGTCCCCAGTAGGTTGCATCCTTCCCGGGTGGGGGCCCTGATTTCAGAATGACCAGGTCAGGGCACCCCAGGCCTGTAGCCTCCCCTTTCTCCCCTCCCCCCCAACCTCCAGTGCAGCAAGTCACTCCATCTCTCTGTGCTTCACCTTCTCTCATCAATGTTTCTAACTCTCTATCCCTCTCCCTTCCTCTCTGTAAAAAAAATCAATAAAATATATATTTTTAAAAATCACTAAGATAAATAAATAAAAGGCCCGCCTCCGAATAGTCCAATGGGGGTTGGCGTTCCAACATAAGGATTTTGGGAGACACAACTCAACCGGTCGCCCCCTCCCACCAGGTGGGTATCACAGTAGCCAAGGTGAGGACATGAACTTGAGAGATGAATTGTCCAGTGTCCCGTCCGGAAAGAGGAAAGAAGCTATTTCCTGCCGGGTCTGGACTGACACTTCCCCGTGCTCCTCCTCCACCTCCAGCTTCCTGTGAAGGAGAGGGAAGGCCTGGGCCCAGGTCTGCCAGGTCTCAAAGCAGGAAGAGGCCACTTTCTCTGGGGGCTGTTCTAAGGTTCCCAGAGTAAGGTGGGGTCAGTGAGGGCTGGGGTGCCTCACCCCAGTCGCTCCCCAGCGATGGCGAGGCTGGAAGGAGGGGTGTGGACGTCCAGCCCCGAGACCCCAGGCTCCATCCCGGGGGCAGGCAGGTGTCAGCCTCCCCTGGTGTCAGCTGTGGCTACAAGGGCCCCCCCAAGGCGTGCTCAGCCATATCAGCACTCTTTCCCCACGCGTTCTCGAATGGCTCACAGGAACTCCCAGCTGAGGTGGCGAGTGACACTCAGGGCCCTGGGGACTGTCCACGGCCCGGCGGTGACGTCACTTCTCGTCCTCAGCATCCCCCCTCTCTGCCTTCCACGTCGCAGAGGGCTGACAGGCAGGCAGGGCGGACCTGTGGCCGCAGAGTGGACACGCCGCAGAGGCAGGAGGCGTGGGTTGGAGCTGCAGCCTCTGGCGCTGTCAAAACCACAAGAGAGAGAGAGAGAG
>JAAGEH010000227.1:66019-154886 GCA_011751065.1 Lasiurus cinereus
AGGAGTGGACTCAGAGGGCAGGTCTGACGGGGAGGGTGGGACGGGGACAGGAAGAGCCGATGACACCCATGTTATCACTTATCGCTCCTCCCAGGCGCCCCCTCTGCCCTGATTAACTCACCGCTCCGGGCACCACCGCCTGGCCCAGGGGTGAGACCAGCCTCAGAGGAAGCAGCCCAATGGTGTGGGGTCTGAACTGGACCCCGATCTCTCCGAGGCCACGCTCCGCGCCCCTGTACCAGATCACCTTCCGGTGTGGTCACCTTGGCCAGCGAACGTGGGGCAAGCCTGGCACAAAGGCTGGCACTGAATAGGAACCTTCATCGCAGCCAATGCCGCAGACCCTGCATTCCTGGTCCACCTCCCTGGGGCAGGGAGTGAGAGGCATGGCCACTGCCCACTCCAGGGGGTCGCCCTCTCTGTTCTGTGGGAAGTGGGAGGAGCCTGGGGGCCAGCCAGTGGCGGGGCTGGCCTGTCCCTCCCCCCTCCCACTCCGAGGCCCAACGCCAGGACCTGTCTGCCTGACACTGAAAACCTGACGCCAGAGCAGCTGCAGCCCGGGCGCCTCGCTCCCGGGACATGCTCACTTCAGGTGGGTGGCCTCTGACGTCCGAGATCTGGGGCTCATTCCCAGAACCATCCATCCAACAGGCGTTTCTCAAACACCTACCACAGGCTGCGCGCTGTGCCAGGAGAGAGCTTCGGGCAAGGCCGGCTCGGTTCCAGCCCCAAGGATCTCTATTTTTTAATATATATATTTTATTGATTTTTTACAGAGAGGAAGGGAGAAGGATAGAGAGTCAAAAACATCGATGAGAGGGAAACATCGATCAGCCGCCTCCTACTGGGGATGTGCCCGCAACCAAGGTACATGCCCTTGACCGGAATCGAACCTGGGACCCTTCAGTCCGCAGGCTGACACTCTATCCGCTGAGCCAAACCGGTTTCGGCAAGCCCCAAGGATCGTACCATTGAGTGCAGCAGAGGACACAACGGGGAAGCAGAGGCAGGGCCGCAGACTCAGGGTCGGATCCCCAGGCTGCGGGGTCAGGGAAGGCCTGTGAGGAGCGCACGCAGAGCCGAGGCCTGACTAGGAATTCGGCGGGAGGCAGGGAGGGCAGTGTGGATGGCCCAGCAGGCTCCCCAGTGAGCACGCAGGACATGGTCCCTCTCCAGCGCTTGGTGCCACCTGGTACATCTGTGTGTTGGCTGGTTTCAGTCCATGTCCCAGCACCAGCACGGGGGCTCCACGGGGCGGGGCCTAGAACAGCGCCTGGCCCAGGGGGGAGTTCACTGCGTGCATGGTGAGTGAATGAATGAGTGAATGAATGAGTGACCGGTGTGGGTTCCATTTCTGGGCTACCAGACAGACAACGGGGAGTCAGACCCTGCGTTATTTCTAAATGGTGGACGTGAGACCTCAGTTTTGGAAGAAGGAGGCAATCTTGCTTTTTTCCTTTGGGATTTATGCTTCCTGTTTATAGGGGACAAAAGAAAGAACACTATGGGTTTGGAGGCGGGGGAAGCCTGTCAGGTGTACGAGGCCGTGTACCCAACCACGTGGCTCCTGCGGTTCAGAGAACTTAAAGCATCCTTCCCACCGCCTTCAATGTTGCTGGTGGGAAACCAGGCTGGGGAGAGAGCCAAATCCTGAAATAGGGTAGCCACCTCTTTAAAGAGGAAAAAAAGAACCCGGAAAAAATACCCTCTCTGCTGTGATGGAGCTTAAATTCTATCAGGAGAGACTAAGCGATGAGCTCGCCATGAGAACTGACTAACTTGTGAGGGGGGATGAGCAGTGGGGGGAAGATGTAGAGTGTGTGATGGGGTGGGATGGATCCGGGCTCCTGGGGAGGCCTGTGGAAAGAAGACACACTCTGGCTGAGATGTGGAAGGCAAGTAGGAGCTGCAGGGGGTGTCGGTGGGGGACAGGAAGGAGGGAAGGCCCAGAATAATCAGGGATGGCTTGCAGGTACCTGAGAACGGGGGTGACATTCCCGGACAGTCACAAGGGCCGGTGTGTGTTGAATAAGGCAATACTGGGAGACACTCCACCCGTGACCTTCATTCTTGGGGCCTTAGGTTTGAAAAAGCCTCGTCCCCCACCCGGAGCAGCCCTACGGAGGGCTGGGAGAGGCGGTGCAGACACGGAGAGCAGAGGCCCTCTCTCTGCAGCACCTCCCTGCAGCGTTCGCAGGCACAGCGGCAGAGCAGGGGGCCGGATGTCTCCCCACTCCAGCCCCAGCCCCGAGGAGGGGCCAGCCGTGCATGAGCCCAGAACCAGTAGCCCAAAGGCCGGAGCTCTGAGGCTCAAGACCCGGTGCACCATGAACCCGGAGAGGCCAGTCCCTCACGTCTGAACATCTACAATCTCCCAGCCAGTGCGTCCCAGTTCTCGGCATTTCTCCCGGGGCCGCACAGTCAGACTGAGTCTCTGCCAGCCGCATACAGGTTTGGTGGAACAGGCTGAGACCTCAGGCTGTGGCCCCCTGCATGGAGCTGAGGACAAACAGACGGACAGAAACTGCCTGCGCTCAGAACTCCCTTCCAGAGAAGCCCCTGCCCAGACGACTTCAGGGACTCTGAGCTTTCCTGGGATTTTAAAAACCTTTGTACAGTGGTACCTCGAGATACGAGTTTAACTCGTTCTGTAACCTTGAGGCGTGGGAAACTATGAGACGCTCGAGTCTCGGTAAACTGGTGGGTCGTGTGCAGCCGGCTGATCTGCGCGATTACTCGTATCTCAAATGTTGCTCGTATTTCAAAGCAAAAACCGCTCGCTCGATGGCTCGTATCTCAAAGATCTCGTATGTTAGGGCACTCGTATCTCGAGGTACCACTGTATCTTGTTCCTGTCGGCGGAGCTCACAGACTAATCTCAGCCATCTTTGTTTGACAGAGGCTTTCAGATTCTAAAGAACTATCCGGCCACGGAATTCCTGACAAAGTCACTGATACCCAGCCTCCTGGACTTCAAATTACATGTAGGACGGGAACAGCCATGAAGCCCTATTCATACAGGGACACCTGACTCAGTGGTTGAGTGTCAACCTGTGAACCAGGAGGTCCTGGCTCCATTCCCAGTCAGGACACCTACCCAGGACGGAGCTGGTGTGAGTCAGGTAACAGGACACAGAGGACAGTGACACGGCCCCACGAGTCCCCTCCACATCCCAAACCCATGTTGTCGGTTGGGGTCCAAGTGACCAGCTCTGGACAAGGAAGCAGCAGCAGAAGCGGCCTGTGTGTTGTGGGGTTACTGGGCTGAGCCAACAGGCTTGTCCCCCAGAGTGGAGCCTTCACTGGCCTGGGTCCCCAAGAGACCATGTTAAAAGCCCAGGCCCCAAATGCCTCGTGACGGAAAGGTAGTGTGAGCACGTCAGTGAGAAATAAACCTTTCTGAACCCCTGAGATCTGGGGTTCTTCGTTACTGCAACATAACCTTGCTTAGCCTCACACACACGGTGCATGATGGGAAGAGAGGGTTACCACGGAGACCGCAGCCCTAGATCCACACTCGATGCTGAGAAACCTCAGAAAGAGCACATGCTGTGCCTGGGCCTCGGTTCCCCATTTTTCGCTCAGAAAACAGGAACTTTGTATTGTCCAGCGAGGGAAGAAGCCAGGGGCTGCTTGCTAGTGGAGGAGGGAGATCTTCGCTCTCTGCCAACCTCACTGCTGGCCCTCGGTTCCCATCTCATCTCTCGGGGTCATCCACGGCTTCCAGGACTGGACTCCGGGGAGGAGGCACCTGGCCAGGGACCTCGGGGAGCCCCTCTGTGAATGGACCCAGTGTCAGGAGCCAAGAAGGGGTGAGCTCACTCACTCACCTCAACCTGAGCTTCCTTTTCTTTTTTTTTGTAAATATATTTTATTGATTTTTTACAGAGAGGAAGGGAGGGAAAGTCAGAAACATCGATGAGAGAGAAACATCGATCAGCCGCCTCCTGCACGCCCCCTACTGGGGATGTGCCCGCAAGCAAGGTACATGCCCCTGACGGGAATCAAACCTGGGACCTTTCAGTCCTCAGGCCGACGCTCTATCCACTGAGCCAAACCAGCTCGGCTCAGCTTCCTTTTCAGGGGCAGCCTGAGACCCGAGCCGCTTGCTGAATTAGCTTTTAACATTGACCTTGACCTCAGCCTATCTTGGGAGCCCTCGCCCACTAGAAGGCCTCTATCCAGAGTTGGGAGCTGCACCGGACACTGAACCCACCCACTCAGCACAGACTGTGGAAGTGTCTCCCAGGGGATGGGGGCACCTCCTGGGCACTGAGGGCATTAGCAGGACAGACCCGACACACGTGGGGACCGGGAGGCGCCGACAGCACTGACCTTTATTCCCAAACACAGCAGACAGAATGCCCTGACCGCCCACCGTCACCCCTTCTGAGCCCAGGAAGGAGACAGGCCGGGGCCCACCCACCGGCCCCACCTCGGAGCGGGGGGCCTGAGTCCGCCTCTGGCTGAGGCCGGGCCGGGCTCCGCTCTCATGGGCACGCCTGCCAGAGGGAAGAGGCTGGCGGCGACGGCAGGGGCACTGTCCTCCAAGTGGCCAGTCCTCGGGTTGTCCACCGGGGTGCGTGGGCGGGGCTGGGGCGCCTGGGGTTCTGACCAGAACGGGGTGGGGGACGGGACTCGCACTGACGGGGCCTGGATGGTGAATAAGGTGGGGGTCAGAGGGGCCACGTTGGTGGCAGGTCATCCCAGCTCCAGCCTCATCCCCTTCAGGATCTCAGAGTCGGGGTCACCTTCTTGGGAGGGACGGGGTAGCCAGTGGAGAGTGCTGGATCCTGGAAGGGTGCCTTGGGTCAGGGCTAGAATATGGGGATGGGCCCCTGAAGGGAGACACCCCAATCCTGCCCCCAGGGCTCTGCAGTCCCCAGGCACCTGCCCCTCCCAGGGGGCCCCAAACCATACCAGGGGGGAAGGGCCGGTCAGCGGCTGCTGGTGCTGGGCCTCGGAGGTGACACAGGACCAGAGGTCCAGGCTCTGGGGGCCGGAGCCTTTCTCGGATTTTGGGGGGAGAATGTCCCAACCCAGCAGGCAGTGCTGTGGAGAAAAAGGGGGTCAGGGCGCCCGACCTGGGGCAGGGCTCCCCCAAACAGTCACGGGATCCCTTGGAGATGGAGGCTCCCCCAGGGCAGGGGCTGTGTCTACCCCCTGGGCCTCCCTTTTCCTGATCCCATTAACCCAGACCCAGTGGGAGGAGGGAAGGCTGCGGATGCTGATGGGCACTTCCTGTGTGTGGGCTCTGCCCCGTGCCCTGACTGGTACCGATTCACTCCACTGTCCCACCTCACCACACAAGCCTGAGGCAGCACGTGGTGCCCATTTTACAGATGTGCAAACCGACTTTCCTTGGCATCCCATCTTCTCCGCCCAGGCCCAGCTCCCCCGGGAGTGACAGGGGGCCCCGACCCAGGAGACACGGAGGACATGACAGGAGGCACTACGGAAGCATCAGGGCTGGGGTTCCCATCCCAGCTCCTCCACCGGCTGACCTGGGCCAGTGACCGCCCCTCTGCCTCAGAGCACCCCTCTACAGAGCTGTGCTCTCGGCTGCTGTGGGGCTCCCTGAGATGCTCCTCCTCAGGACTGCGCACCCACAAGAGAGCGCCATACCCGGGGCCCATTCACACCAGCCTGTGGCAGACATTCTGGATGCCAGGGTGTGGGTGGGGTGCCCCATGCCCCGGAATAAGCAGAGCACAGGTGAGGGAAGTGGCCTGGCCTGGGCTCCAGAGATGTAGGTGCTCAGTCCCTGGCCCTCTCTGGGCCTCAGGCTCCATGTGGGGACCTGGGCCAGCCCCACACCCAGCCCCATTCAGACTCCCTGCTCACCCGGGGCAGGGCCAGCGTGTCGGAGGCGTCGAAGCTCTTCCGCCGGTGGATGCGGTAGCGGTGGGGTGGGTCCAGCACAGACTGGGGGAGGCTCACCCTGGGGGGGGGGTAACGGTGGGGGCACAGCCACAGAGGTTTTCGGGTTGCCGTGGGGTCACAGCCCCAGGCCCATCTTTCCTTCCCGCAAACAGCTGGGCTCCAGGCTGACTCCCTCCTCCGCTGCCGCTGCCCCCGGGCGCCCTGGCTGCTCCGGCCACTCACCGGACCTGCGCTGGGTCTGCCAGTGTCGTAGGGCCCCGCTGGTCCCGGGGTGTCCTGCACAGGCGGCAGGGGGTGTCAGGGTCCGAAGGCACCAGGAACAGACGCCGGTTGACCCGGTAACAGTACATACCTGAGAGGCCCAGCGGAAGCAGCATGCCTCAGCCCGGAAGCCTTACAAATACCGGCACGGGCACACACACAGAGCATGCACACAGACTTATGCTCACACACACAACATGGAGCACCACTCTCTCAAGCCTGACACACAGGTGTACACCACCGCACCCTGGCCAGCACTTTCGCATGTGGAAATGTCATGTGTGCAAGCACAAAGCACGGCTTTGGTCACATTTGTGGACACATGCACGTGCCTGTATTTGTAATCGCGCACACACAGGGTGCACACAGTCATGTTCACATGAACATCCCTTACACACATATGGATAGTATGCGCTATACGTGCCAATTCACAGCAGACTTCTGTGCTGTGACTGAGCAGGGGCCCTCCCCGCACAGGCCACACACATGGAGAGAGGAGGGAGTGGGAGGGGGAGCACACAGGAAATGAGGCAGCTGAGAAGCAAATGAAGGGTGCGGGGGAGCGGGGGAGCGGGAGGCAGAGTGACCCAGGGCTGACCCTAACCCCACGAGACCGGGCCTCAGCTCCCTCCCCTCCCACCCAGTCCGGACACCAGGCCTCCCCTCCCTGATCCCTAACACCCAGTCGCCTCCCCAGCCCCCAAGACCTCGGCTGGGCCCCAGGGAGGCCCGCAGGCCTTGCACTCACATTCGTGGTCTTCCTGGTCGCTGTCGCTCTCCTGCCAGCCTGCGAACTGGGGTCTACGAGAGCGAGAGGGTGAACAGGCCAGCGACAGGGAGGTCCCTGCGCCGCCTGCCCACCGCTGGCCTGCCCCTACTCACTCGGGCTCGCGGTGCATGCACTCCTCCCTGTTGCTTTCCCGGAACTCCTGCAGCTCCGAGAAGAAGGCCGCGGGCTTGCTGCTGATGGGCGAGCGGTTGTCCAGAGACCCTGAAGTGGACAAAGCACGGGAACTGCTGGGTGGGCACTGGCCAAGGCTCAGGGGATACTCAGTGCTGGCACCCAGTCCACCTGCTTCGTCCCCACCCGGCCTCTTAGACCTGAGGGACCCTCCACTCATTGGGACTTGGTTTTGTCGGTGCCCATCCACCGAGATGCATATCTAATTGTCGAAGCGAACCGTATTTACAGATCCCTGCAATGGGCCAGATACTGTTTTTTGTTTTTTTATATTTTATTGATTTTTTTACAGAGAGGAAGAACAGGGATAAAGTTAGAAACATCGATGAGAGAGAAACATCGATCAGCTGCCTCCTGCACGCCCCCCACTGGGGATGTGCCCACAACCAAGGTACATGCCCCCGACCGGAATCGAACCTGGGACCTTTCAGTCTGCAGGCTGATGCTCTATCCACTGAGCCAAACCAGTTTCGGCTGGGCCAGACACAGGGGTACCTCGAGATACGAGTTTAATTCGTTCCGTAACCTTGAGGCGTGGGAAACTATGAGACCCTGAAGTCAAGGTAAACTGGCGGGTCGTGCGGCCGATCCACGCGATGACTCCTATCTCAAATGTTGCTCGTATTTCAAAGCAAAAATCGCTCGCTTGATGGCTCGTATCTCAAAAATCTCGTATGTTAGGGCACTCGTATCTCGAGGTACCACTGTACTGTTTAATGTGCTGGAGAAAGAGCAGTGAAAGCAGATAAAGCTCCTGTCCTCACTTACTGATACGGTGGCCACAGACAAACTGGTCACCTCAGAAGCATGTGGGACAACACTGAGTGGGGACGTGTGCTAGGAAGTAGAGAGCAGAACCGGGGAACCCAGCTTGACAGGGCAAGAGTACCAGGGGAGGCCTCTCTGAGGAGGTGACACCTGAAAGGGGCGGAGAGAGCCACGTGGCCATCTCAGGCAGAAGAGCAAGTGCAAAGGCCCTGGGGCAGAAGTGTATGTGAGGAACAGCCAGGAGGTGAAAGTGGCTGGAGTGGAGGAAGGGAGGAGAGTGGAGGAGGTGAGGCTGGGAAGGCTCCTGGAGACAAGGAGTGTATCATCAGATCAGCATGTATGTTCACCCTCTGGCTGCTGCAAGGTGGGAGACAGGCGCGTCAGGTAGGAGTGACTACAGGCATCCTGGCGGAGAGAAGCGATGCCAGAAATATACTGAAGGCAGGGCTACCAGGATGTGCCAATGGACTGGGAGAGGAATATGTGAAGAGGAGGGATGGGACTCAAGCTTGATCCCAAGGTTATGCCCTGACCAATTATCAGGCACTGAGAGCTGCCATTTGCAAAGACAGGAAAGACTGCAGGTGGGAAGAAAATCATCACCTTGATTTTGGACGTGAACGCAATCTCAGACACGGAATGTGCCCGGTATAGAAGACAGCCAGGTATTCGAGTCTAGAATTCAGAGGCGGGGGTGGGCCGGACAGAAAAACAGGGGAGTCCAGGCCCGCACTCAAGCTCTGCCTCTGTGCCTGTCGCTGTGCCGGGGGCTGAGGGAAGGTGTCACAAGGAGGGTGGGGCATTCAGACACACTACGCAGCACTGGAGGGGAGCTCAGGCAGGTGTGTAGACAGGCAAGCTGGGGCCTCCACCTCCCACTCACAGGCAAGGGGTGTGCATGGGGTGGGCCCCACCTGCAATCCAGTCATAGCCCAGGTAGGGTCTGAGGCGCCAGCTCTTCTCAGGCACTGGAGACTCCTTGTTGAAGGTCACCCCGAGCTGACAAGACAAAGATAGAGGGTTAGACCAGCAGGCCCAGCCCGACGGAGGCCCAGCTTAGGGGAAGCAAAGGGGGTGCGTCTTAACTTACACGCTGATGGGAACCCCCAGGCTCAGCTGAGGGCTCAGGCATTGAAAGATACAAAGTGTTCGGTCCCGCCCCTTTCTGTGGGTGACTTTGAATAAGTGTGGCCTCAGCCATGGTCTGGCCATCTGTATAATGGGGTTCCTGGCCTTCTTCCCAAAGTGCCATCTGAGAAACCAGCCACCGCTTACCCAGCCCCGAGGCTGAGCTGGACACAACTTGCGGCACCTCCTGGGCAGCCTCTCACCGTGCAAAGGCGGCTGCCCATGGGTGCATCTGTCAGACAGGGAAACTGAGGCCCGAGGGAGCGCCCCTCGATGGAAGCCCTGCTCTCCCAGGTTACCGTGGGCAGCTTTCTTTGCTGATCCCGGATGGGCCTTGGGGCCTGCGCCTCCAGCTCTGTGGATCGCTCTGAGTCATTCGAGTCGGAGGTGGCCAGCAGCGGTGACGCGCAGGGCCTCACTGGGCTCGGGGGCTCCTGGACAGGTGGGCGAGAGGTCCCCGCCGAGCTGGCCCCGCCAAGAGAGGACAGGTCGCAGGAGTCACCTTCGTTGGCGTCCCGCGGGGAGGAGGTCCTCTGGGCCATGGAAGGCGTCTTTGGGGCCAAGGGCATCTCTGAGTCACAGCTGCTGCCGGAGTCCAGGCTTGACTGGAACAGAGAGGCCAGGTCACCCCGCCACCTCCCCAGCTGGCGTGGACGAGGCACAAAGGCCCGAGTTCCTGCTCCAGCCTCTGCTGTCCCGGTCCAGTCCCTCCCCTCGCTGGGCCTCTGTTTTCTCATCAGCGAGGCAATGGGCACGCTGCACAGGACAACCCTGGAGGCCGGGGTTCTGGCCTGAGGGTTAGCAGCGCGCGCGCCCCCCCACCCCCATCTTCTGGGAGATCCCAGGGCGAACACCCACCTCGGAGGTGGCCTTGGCCACCCAGCGCCGCATGGCCTCCTGCCTAGCCCACAGCTGCCTCAGGAGCTCCAGGTTGAGCTGCCGCAGCTGCGCCAGGTCCTTGGTGTCCACCGTCCCGGGCATAACACAGCCGATGTCGGATGTCGCTGTTGAGCCCTCGGGGCTGAGCTCCAGACCCCGCTCTGCTACCTGCAGCCAAGACAGCACGACACAGGACTGAGGAGGCTGCCCAGGGGAGTCAGAGGCCTGGGTTCAAATCCCTCCACTCTGGACATTCCCCAACTATGCTGTCTCAGACAAATAAGTTAACTTTCCTTTGCCTCCGTTTCTTTTCTTTTTTTAAAAAAAGATATATTTTTTAATATATTTTATTGACTTTTTACAGAGAGGAAGGGAGAGGGATAGAGAGTTAGAAACATCGATGAGAGAGAGACATCGATCAGCTGCCTCCTGCACACCCCACACTGGGGATGTGCCCGCAACCAAGGTACATGCCCTTGACCGGAATCGAACCTAGGACCTTTCAGTCTGAAGGCCGATGCTCTATCCACTGAGCCAAACCGGTTTTGGCTGCCTCCGTTTCTTAATCTGCCAAATGAGAGGATAACAGTATCTACCTCATAAGGTTGCTGCAAGGATTAAATGAGGTAATGCCTGTTACTACATCCTGGTACAGCCTGGCACAGCCAGCATGCAATAAATGATTCGAACTAAGACACTGGCCCAGTTTGATTCGTAGAAAACCATTAGGGCAATTCTACAAATGTGAGGCATCATAACCGGTGAATCCAACACATGCCAGGCTCCTGCAGGGACTCCTTCCTCTCTCCTGCCCATTCTCCCCGTTTCCTTTTCTTTTTACAAATGGAAGAAACTAAAGTTTAGAGAAAGTAAGCAACTTGCCCCAAATCACACAGCCAGTAAGTGGCAAAATCAGTACAGTGGTACCTCGAGATACGAGTTTAATTCGTCCCGTCGCCTTGAGGCGTGGGAAACTATGAGACGCTCGAGTCTCGGTCAACTGGTGGGTCGTGTGCAGCCGGCCGATCCGCACGATGACTCCTATCTCAACTGTTGCTCGTATTTCAAAGCAAAAATCGCTCGCTCGACGGCTCGTATCTCAAAGATCTCGTATGTCAGGGCACTCGGATCTCGAGGTACCGCTGTATTTGAACCTAAATCTAGCTCCAGGATCCACTATTCCCCGCCTTTACCCCCTCCCCGGCCCCCACCCGCCGCCACCTTCCCCAGGGGCCCAGGCTCGGGGATACACTGATGCCTCCGGAAGGAATTCCTGCAGGCTAGGGGGAAGGGGTTCCCCCCTTCCCGCAGGTCCCCAAGGCCAGTGTCCCCGGAACAGAAAGTCTCTCTCAATGCACACTATCCCTTTTCAACTCCGGGATCCAGTCGGACAGGCACCTTCAGAAACTCTGCCCCACCCGCACACACTCTCCCCCTGTGGCCAGCCCACAACCGGGGGTGGGGAGGGGGCCTCTATGTGTGACTTTGAATAAAGTGTGGCCTCAGCCTTAAAGCAGAGAGAAGCCAGACTTGCATGGACACCCTGCCCCTCACTGTGCCCCGCAGGGAAGGGGGGTACAGAGGAGCTGCAAGTACCACCCAGGACTGGGTGGGGACTCGCATATGCAGGCTCAGCAAACAGCCGGATCCGCGGGCCGGAGCTTATCTGGTCAGATTTCCCCGGGGTTACAGGGAACAGCAGCCTGGCCCCGCCGGTGGGGCTCCGGAGGGAGCACGGGCCTGCGGCCTGAAGGGTCCCGGTGTGATTCGGGTCAAGGGCACAGACCTCGACTGCAGGCTCCATCCCCAGGCCCGGTTGCGGGGGGCGCGGGGCAGAAGCCATCCATTGATGTGTGTCTATCACATTGATATTTCTCCCTCTGTCTCTCGCCCTCCCTTCTTCCACTCTCTCTAAAAATAATAATAATAATAATAAAAGGGAACAGCCTGCACCGTCCTCCTCCGGCTTCAGCCCCGGGGTGAAAAGCTGGAAGCTAACAATAAAGGATTTTTTTTTTTTTTAATAAGGAACATTTTTAAAAATTGGGGGGAAAGAAAAGCTGAAAGCTGCGCAAATGCAATAGGAAAGCGACGTTCAAAAGGGAGCCGAGTAGCAAAGCACCAAAGGAAGAGAGGGGGGACCGGGATGGGACCCCGGGGAGAGGGAGCCTCGGCCTACCTGAGCACTTACAGTGAAATTCACCTTCCCCATCGCGCCCCGAACCCCGAACCGAGCCCTCCCCACCCCCCTGCACCCCCACCCCCATCCCCATCCCCGGCCTAGCTGCTCTGCACTCACAGCCCGGAAGCCGCGGATCCGCGCCGCTGGACGCCGCCTGGGCCGGAAGGAGTTCCGCCCCGAGTCCCCTACGTGACGCCGACGTGAGGGGGGGCGGGACCCACGAGGCCGCCCTGATTGGTCAGATGAGTGGCAGGGCCCGGACGCGCCTGGGAACGTTACTCCGCGTTGAGACGCGACCGTTTCGATCTTTGGGCGGGACTAACAGCGCTTCTCAGCAGCTGATTGGTCAATCTTTTCGGAATGGGGCGGGCTCTGATACTAGGCCGCTAGCTGTGTCACGTGTGGCGCTGACGCTCCTCCGAAGCAGGGGGACGCAGCTGGGGGGGGTTAACCTGGGAGCGTGGTTGGCGGCTGGCGGATCATTCTTTCATGCTTTTTCTTTCAAAAAAAAAATGTTTTTGTTTATTTCACAGAGGAAGGGAGAGAGAGAGAGAAACATCAATGAGAGAGAATCACATTGCACACCTCCTGCACGCCCCCTGCTGGGGATGGAGCCTGCAACCCGGGTTTGACCGGAATCGAACCTGGGACCCTTCAGTCCTCAGGCTGACGCTCTACCCACCCAGCCACACCGGCTCGAGCTCTTCCATTCTTTTTCTCTTAAATATATTCTTTATTGACTTAAGAGAGGAAGGGGGAGAGGGAAAGAGAGAGAAACATCAATGATGATAATCATTGCCCAGCTGCCTCTTGCACGCCCCCTGCTGGGGATTAATCCCCGAAGGGCCCTGTGCTGTGACCGGGAATCAAACCATGAGCTCCTGGTGGATCGGTCCAAGCTCAACCACTGAGCCACACTGGCCAGGCCTTTCATCCGTTCTTTAAAGCATGTGTGGTTCCTATGCAGCGGGAGGCGGGTTAGAATTCAGGGGAGGCCCTACTTGGAGGAGCAGGGTAAGAAGTGGATACACTGCCACAACCGGTGTGGCTCAGTGGAGAGAGCGTCGGCCTGCGGACTGAAAGGTCCCAGGTTCGATTCCGGTCAAGGGCATGTGTCTTGGTTGTGGGCACATCCCCAGTAGGGGGTGTGCAGGAGGCAGCTGATCGATGTCTCTCATTGATGTTTTTAACTCTCTCTCTCCCTTCCTCTTTGTAAAAAAAATCAATAAAATATACTTAAAAAAAAAAGAAGTGGATACAGTCTGTAAAATGTAAGTAAATTTAAATAGAGTGCCTACTCTTCACCAGGTATTTTCCCAGCCTCATAAATATGCTTTAAAATGTGTGGGTTTTTTTTTTTTTTATTAACTTTCAGAGAGAGAGAGGAAGGGAAGGAGGAAGAGAGAAAGAGAGAGAAACAATTGATTTATTGGTCCACTTATTTATGCACTCATTGATTGCTTCTTGTATGCGCCCCGACGGGAGATTGAACCTGAAACCTCAGTGGGCTCAGGGACTCCTGGCATTGGCACTTGCCAGGTGGGATTGAGATCACTACCCCGACCTGGCCTCACCACGAGAGGGCATGTCGCAGGGGTTACATTGGTTGGCATCCCGTTCTCTGGGCATTAAGGACATCCACACAGACTTGGGCATGAATGCTCCTGGCAGCATTACACATAAAAATGGAAATAATTCAAATGTCCGTCAACTCTCAAATGGGTAAACGAAATGTGGTTTATCCGTATTAATGCGAACTATCAATAAAAGGAAGAAAGTACTGACACATGCTACAAAACATGAACCTCGTAAACAACTCGGAGGCATTTAAACAAGGGGGAAAAATTGTTCATATAGAGACTTGCATATGGCTGAAACCAGTTTGGCTCAGTGGATAGAGCGTCGGCCTGCAGACTGAAGGGTCCCAGTTTCGATTCCAATCAAGGTCATGTATCTTGGTTGCAGGCTCATCCACAGTAGGGGGTGTGCAGGAGGCGGCTGATGAATGTCTCTCTCTCTCTCGTTTATGTTTCTAACTCTCTATCCCTCTCCCTTCGTCTCTGTAAAAAATCAGTAAAATATATATTTTTTAAAAAGACTTGCATATGAATGCTCTTAGCAGCTATATGGTAAATGCAAATATCTGTCAATAGGTGAGTGAATAAACAAATTGTGAGATAAAAATGATACTTTCCCAGCTGGCGTGGCTCAGTGGTTGAGGGTCAACCTATAAACCAAGAGATCAAGGTTGAATTCCTTGTCAGGGCTCAGTCCCCAGGAGGGTCGTGCAGGAGGCAGCCAATCAATGATTTTCTTCCATCATTGATGTTTCTTTCTCTCCCTCTCCCTTCCTTTCTTTCTAAAATCAACAAAAACATTTAGAAAAAAAAATTTTAATGAAATATTTTTTTAAAGTGCCCAGTCCAAAGCACTATTCTTTCCTCCCTGGAATGTTGTAGTCACCTCTTACCCAGTTTCCCTGCTTCTAGCCTTCATCTCTCCCCTCCACGTTCTGGCAGCCCGGGACTTAGGATGTAAGTCAGCTCATGTCACGCCTCTGCTCAACATTCCAATGGCCTCTCCCTCACTCCCAGCAAAGGTCAAAGTGCTCACAGTGGCCTGCCAGACCCCCGTCTCCCCTGCTTCCTTTTCATACCTGCTGGACCCTCTGCCTGCAATGCCCTGCCCAGATATCTACAGGGTTTCATTCAAATGTCTCCTCAGTGACACCCCACTCCCACCCTACTGTTACACCCTCCCTCCCCTCCCCTGCCTCATGGAATAGCCCTTCCCTTCTGATATATTGTGTTTCTCATTGGGGAGTTTTGCCTGTTGTCTGCCTTTCCCCACTAGCATACAAGCTCCATAAAGGCAGGGGTTTGGGGCTGAAACCCAGTTTGGCTCAATGGATAGAGCCTTGGCCTGCGGACTGAAGGGTCCCGGGTTTGATTCCAGTCAAGGGCATGTATCTTGGTTGTGGGCACATCCCCAGTAGGGGGCGTGCAGGAGGCGGCTGATCGATGTCTCTCTCTCATCGATGTTTCTAGCTCTCTATCCCTCTCCCTTCCTCTCTGTAAAAAAATCAATTAAAAAAAAAAAGGCAGGGGTTTTTGTCCACCTCCTCTCCTGCTGTACCTCCAGCGCTCAGAACCATGCTTGCTAGCACATCACGTTCTCTCAGACATTTTGCTGAATTAGTGGGCTACCTCATTTCTAGAAGAAAACGGACCAACTTGGGTTTTTTGCAGCGCTTGGGTTCAAGCGTAAACTGTGACACATAGTGATCTCTCAGCAAAAGCTGCCGTTCGGCCCGACCTCGAGCTGAGTCTGACTCAGAGACAGAAGGCTATTCTGGGGGACAGAGTGAATTTAGCTGGCATCTGGGAGGAGGGCCCAGCCTTGAAACCTGGCTGCATCCTCTTTGTGATGAAATGGGGACCCTGTGACTGGAGGGCCAGCACTTCCCAGCCCCTCAGATTTCCCAGAACTCGCGGTGGACGGAGGAGTAGGTTTTGAGACCACAAGCATGAGTCTGGCCTTGCTGGGAAGAACGAACTAAGTGGTGGTGAGTAAGGCAATAGGAGCGCAGAACAGCCCTAACTGGTTTGGCTCGGTGGAGAGAGCGTCGGCCTGCGGACTGAAAGGTCCCAGGTTCGATTCCGGTCAAGGGCATGTACCTTGGTTGCAGGCACATCCCCAGTAGGAGGTGTACAGGAGGCGGCTGATCGATGTTTCTCTCTCATCGATGTTTCTGGCTCTCTGTCCCTCTCCTTTCCTCTCTGTAAAAAATCAATAAAATATATTTTTTAAAAAAGAATGCAGAACAGCCTTCTCAAGCTGCGGGTGATCACCCAGGAGTGGCTGGTGGATCGTAGCCCAGGGCTGCAGAAAGCTGTTTAAGGAGAAAATGCCTGTGGACTGCAGGCAGAGAAATGACTGGTTTAAAATTTTTGGCTTCACCTACACATACGTGTGTCCTGGACCATGCTGTGTACCTAACTGTGGGTCAGCATAAGCAGTTTGAAAGCCATTGGGCTTTGGGGAAACTAGGTCTTGGACTCCATCCAACCAGGCTCCATCACCCCAGCTGCTGAGATTGGAACCCTTGGGAGCCCCTATAGATGTTCCCAGTAGCACGTGTTGTGTCCCCCACTCTAGAGAGCTGATCAATGTGTGGACTGTGACCAGGACAGGATTCGTTAACTCAGCAAAGTGTTGACTGAGTTCTGATGCTGAGCCAGGCACTGGTTTGATGCTTGGCACACATCAGTCAACAAAAAATCTCAACGCTTCAGAAACTTACGTTCTAGCAGGTTGAGGCACATACATGTTAGAGGATGACTGTTTAGAAAAACATGTTACACACGTAGGGTGAGAGTACTCAGAAGTGCTGGGAGCAGGGAAGGAGAGAAGGCTTTTAAAAGGAAGGTATTCTGTGTGGGAAACTTGTGCTTGACAGCCATTTTGTAGTAAGCTCCAGCCACGTTAGCACTAACCTCGGGCCGGTTTCTATTACCCCAAACCCTATCTCTTTCCCGTAAGCCAGATGTTTCGCCTTAAGGGCTAGGCCAGGTGTTTCGCCTTAAGGGCTAGGCCTCATTCCTCCTTCTCCCTATAAATACCCTGAACTCCTCCTGAATAAACGAGACTTGATCAGAACTTTGTCTTGTCTCCATTCCTTGTGTCTCTTGTCCCTTTCATGCCCACTCCCCCTCTAGGGTCCTCGTTGACTTAACCCTCGTGTCGGGACAGTTCTGGGTAGACCCAATGAGGGAACATTTCAGCAGACTTGGACGTAAAGGAGTTAGTTAGCTGTGGTGAGATCCAGAAGAACAGGCGGAGGGTCAGGTAGGGCAAAGGCCCTTAGGGAGAAGTGTGCCAGCCTGATGGATGCCTAACTGCTCCCCTGCCAGCCTGTTTGCCCCTAATTGCCCTCCCCTGCAACTTTAAGAAACAGCAGGGAGGCCAGTGTGTGGCTGAAGCAGAGGCAGCCAAGAAGTGAGGGGCGGTGGGAGGCAGCGCAGACCCCAAAAGGCCACGGCAAGGTCGTGGGCCTCCTTCTGGGTGGAACAGGGAACCAGAGCAGTGTTCCCCGCAGAGAAACAACAGGATCTGAGTTCTGTTTCAAATCTGCATCAAGGTCACCCTGGCTACTGCCGGGACACAAGCACAAGAGGGCCAGGGTGGGAGGAGGGGTTGAGTTAGGGGGCAGTCACCGGGTCGGAGGAGTATAGTTTTGTGTGGAGGGAAGTGGTCAGGGTCTGCATGTATTTTGAAGACAGAAAATGGCAGGTTATAGACAGACAACAGCATGGTAATGATCAGCAGGGGTGTGGGGGGAGCTTGGGGTGATGAACATACAATATACAGATGATATATTTTGTAGAACTGAACCCCTGAAACCTGTATAATTTTATGCACCAATGTCACCCCCAATAATTTCAACTAAAAAAGGAATAAAAGAAAAACTGCCAGGTTTAGATGCAGCATGTCACAGTGGGGTCCAGGATGATGGCTGGTTTGTGGCCTGGGAGCCTGGAAGGGGGAGGAGGCTGCCACCCACCACAATGTGGAGGCCTCTGAAAGGGACCCTCAGAGCAGGCAGCGGGGGGCCACTGCCCAGGGGCTGGGGTGGCGGGCCCAGGAGACTGACTCGTCATGCCCAGCCACTGCTGCGGGCCCTTCAAAGAAAGAGAAAGAGAAAAGGTCACGACCAAGTTCTCAGAAAGCAAGCTAGGGTAGGCCAGGCTGAGTCATGACTTAAGTGAAAAATGAACGGTTCAGTTATAGTGAAATCTGTAAAGAAATCACTCGATTTCCTGGTCCTTAAAGATAAGTGACGCCTTTGCTCTTCTGAGAGTAACAGATTCCTTCCAAGAGTGAGAAGGAACCGCAGGCCAACTACAGAGGGAACTTCCCAGGTTAAGGTCATTTTATTATTATTATTACTACTAGAGGCCCAGTGCATGAAATTTGTGCACGGGATGGAGGGTGTCCCTCAGCCCAGACTGCACCCTCTCCAATCTGGGACCCCTCTCACAATCCAGGATTGCTGGCTCCCAACTGCTCGCTTGACTGCCTTCCTGATTGCCCCTAACCACTTCTGCCTGCCAGCCTGATCATCCCCTAACCACTCCCCTGCCAGGCTGATTGATGCCTAACTGCTCCCCTGCCAGCCTGTTTGCCCCTAACTGCCCTCCCCTGCAGGCCTGGTCACCCCTAACTGTCCTCCCCTGCAGGCCTAGTCCCCTCCAACTGCTCTCCCCTGCAGGCCTGGGTCCCCCTCCAACTTCTCTCCTCTGCCAGCCTGGTCACCCCTAATTGCCCTCCCCTGCAGGCCTGGTCCTTCTCAACTGCCCTCTCCTGCTGGCCATCTTGTGGTGGCCATTTGTGTCCACATGGGGGCAGGATCTTTGACCACATTGGGGCAGTCATCTTGTGTGTTGGAGTGATGGTCAATCTGCATATTACTCTTTTATTAGATAGGATAGAGGCCTGGTGCATGGGTAGAGGCCAGCTGGTTTGCCCTGAAGGGTGTCCTGGATCAGGGTGGGGGTTCCCTTGGGACGTGGGCAGCCTGGGAGAGGGGCCTGTGGTGGTTTGCAGGCCGGCCACACCTCCCCAGTGACCCAAGCAGTGGCCCTGAGATCTGGAATTTATTTATCTTCTACAATTGAAACTTTGTAACTTGGAGTGGAGCGAAGCCTCCTGCTCACTCCGTGGGGGCAGCCATTTCTGTTGGGACTTATTTATCTTCCACAATTGAAAGTTTATAGCCTTCAGTGGAGGCCAAGACAATCCAGGGTGTATGGAAAGCTTGGCTTCTTCCATTGCCGGGGGCAACCCTAGCCTGCCTCCTGCTCTCTCCAGCTCCGTGGCTGCCATCATTTTTGTTGGGATTTATTTATCTTCTATAATTGAAACTTTGTAGCCTTGAATGGAGGCTTAGGCCCACCAAGGTGTGTGGAAAGCTTGGCTTCTTCCATCGCCGGGGAAACCCAAGCCTCGCTCCTGTTCGCTCTGTGGCGGTAGCCATTTGGTTGGGGTTAATTTGCATACTCGCTCCTGATTGGCTGATGGGCATGGCTGGTGGGTGTAGCCACGAGGGTTAAAAAGTAATTTGCATATTACTTCTATTAGATAGGATTATTACTAGTAGCCCTATGCACGAATCCATGCGCCAGTAGTTCTCTGGGAGGCCTAGCCACTCCACGCCCGCTGCCTAGAGGTTCTCTGCAGCCCAGAGGTCCATCTGTGGCCGGGCGCGGAACACTTGCCTTGTTGGCCAGGATGGAACGCTTGCCTCATGGCCACAGCAACAAAGCAAGCATTCCACCAGGCTGCTCACATTGCCCGCTCTCAGCAGCGCCCACCTCCCTGCCCTGGGGCTTGGGGACTCTGATGGGGCTTAGAGGACTGGGAGTCACTATCTTGTGGCTATGGGCGCTGCCATCTTTATGATGAGTGGTGGTTAATTTGCATATTACCCTTTTATTAATAGGATTATTATTGTTAATCCTCATCCAAGGGAATTTTTTTCATTGATTTTTCCTGAGAGTAGAAGGGAAGGAGGGGGACAGTGGAGAGACACATCGATTCATTGCCTCGTGGGGATTGAATATGCAACCCAGGTATGTGTCTTTGACCAGGAATCCAACCCTTGACCTTTTGGTGCTCGGGTCGATGCTCTAACCACTGTGCACACTGGCCAGGGCAAGGTCATTTTAAACACTAAGCTGCAGCCCTAACTAATTTGGCTCAGTGTATAGAGAGTCAGACTGAAGGGTCCCAGGTTCAATTCCCGTCAAGGGCATGTTCCTTGGTTGCAGGCACATCCCCAGCAGGGGTGGTGCAGGAGGCAGCTGATCGATGGTTTCTCTCTCATCAATGTGTCTAACTTTCTCTCCCTCTCCCTTCCTCTCTGTAAAAAATCAGTAAAATATACTTAAAAAAAATACTCACCTGCAGACTAAGTTATGACAGAGGGAGTTTGCAGAAGAACAGTAAACTGAGAAGATTCCACAAAGGGTTCCCAACTAGCTTTATTTTCATTTCCAATATTATCAGCAATGATACAGGAGCAATTCAGGCAAATATATCACCTTAAATACATCAGAGAAAAAACTCACTGTCAAGCATGTCTCACTCCAGCAAATGAACATAAACACAGAGAACAAAGTCAGCAGCATAAATTCAAGTGTCTTTGCCACACTTCCTTAAAAAGTCTCTCCCTTGGTGGTATTTCATTTGACTTCTCGTACAAGTTCAAAATTTCATTCATTGCCCAGGGGCTACATTAAAAGAATTCATGTTTAGTTATATTAAATAATTTCCCCCCAAAGCACAAAACTCATTGGAATTGTGGGACACTGATTCCTGGCACGCTGTGAGGTGACACCATCCAGGCCCAAGGGACACTCAGCAAGCTCTCCTACCGCACGCCCATCACTTTGTGCCACACAACAGTGCAGACTGCAGACTGAAAGACCAGTAGGACGCGGAGGGGAGGCCCCTGCGTGGCCACCCACGTGTGCAGAGACCATCAGCTCACATCCTGACAGCAGAGAGCACGCAGACTCAAAAAGGCAGGACAAGCTGGAAGAGGGGCTGCTTCTTTCTAGTATGTTCTTTGACCTGTGCTGCAAAGGCTGTCCCCAAAGGCGGTTTGCCCAGACAGTTAACCCACTGGAGGCAGAAACCTGCCCCACTTGAACCACGAACAGCGGAAAACATGTTAACAGGAGGAGGTTACGTGTGTCGGTGGGAGGCTCTGGGGATGGGGAGTGCAGAGGCGGGGCCCAGGGTTCCCACACTGTCCTCGGCCAGCTGCAGCGTCACCGCGCAGACTCAGCCCAGAGGCTACTCGGCCAGGGGCAGGTGGGCCAAGCTGGGGGTGGGACATGTCTCTTAAGGGGCACAATGGGGATGCAATCAAGCTGGTGGGGTGACTCTCAGACCCCATGGGCCCCTCAGAGTGAGGTCTAAAGGAGGGCCCTGCTCTGCCCCGACTCCACCTTCTCCAGCTATCCTGAAAGGGGGCCACGCCCCCCTGCCTGACACCACCTTCCCTCCTACTACGTCCTCTAACAATCTGGACCAAACCGCCTCTCACTAATAATAAAACCAGACCGCGCAGGCCAAGGACCGAAACTAGAACAAGGTTGACAACGAAGAGCAGGGAGGTACGTCCCTCCTCATCCTCACAGCCACCCCTCCAACAGCACGGGCGTCAGGAGGGGCTCAGCCCTCCACACACAAGCTCCCCAGGCTATTCTCACCGCGGCCATCACATCGCCTCTGCAGCATCCTCCTCCCACTCGTGGCACGGGCCCACCTCACCCCAAACCCCGGGCGTGCGTACTGAGCCCCATCGTCAACGCGTGTCTGAGAGCTCGGCGCACAGACGAAGCACGAAAGCGGAAGGACCGGACTGACACAAGCCCCGGTCCTTCGGGGACAGGACCATGCCAAGGCGCTCTGGGAAGAAAATCCAAGCACCCCCTTTTCTGCAGGTGTGCGGGGCCAGCGGCAGTGCTGGCTGGAGGCGGGGTGCGGAGGCTCCAAGCAGGCATGCGGTGAGGCTGGGAGCCGGGACCTTACCAAGCACCCAATGATGCTCCATCAAGTGACTCTGACCAAGCAGAGCGACTCGACTTGATTCCTCGGTGGCAGACTGTGGTCGTGTAAAAAGTCTCCTCTAGGGGGCGAGCCGGAAATCTCCCCGCAGCAGCAGGCCAAGGAGGGGGAAAGCGACTAGTGTTAGGGCTCCAAACAGTGAGACACGGGTGCTCTCATTCTCGCGGCGCCCCCAGACCGGAGCAGCCCTGGAGGCGCCCCAGCGGCGGTGGCACTGCCCTGCTCCGCACAGGCTCCGGCCCAGGCTGCCCACTATCTGCTGGGCTGCAGGTACTGGTGCATGAACATGTTGAGTTCACTGTCCATCCAGCCACCTTTATTCCTGCAGAGAAAGGGTTTGGCAGCGGTAAGAGCTGATAATAATAGGGAATGTTAGCATTGTATGTCAGTCAACCCCTGTTCTTGGCACAAACCCCTCCAAAAACCCCTTTTTTACACATGAGGAAAATGAGACTTTCCAAGCTGCAAGTTGCTGTCTGCTTCACCCTGGGACCACGGGCCAGGCCCTGAACGGGTGGGAAGTCCGCTCCCCTGCCTGTCCACTTCAGCTTCATCCTGTCCCCAGTGGCTGACAAGCAGCAGACACTCCCCACATGCACCTGCCAGTTCCCCGGGGACGAGTGTGTCCCTGGAAAATGGCTGCCCCAGGGGTGGGCGGGAGGGCACATGGACACAGTCAGAGGGTGAGGGGGAGTCTACTTCCCTGGGTTGGGGCCTGAGCCCGAAGACACAGCTCCCGGGGTGCTGTCCCCCTAGGGGCGGGGGCAGGAAGCACAAGGTCCCCGGGAGCTGATGAGCTGATGAGCTGATGCTATCTCGGGCTGAGCGGCCGGGGACTTGCGCAGAGCACACACATTCAGCTGTGGCTGTGTCATGAAACCTGACTATTTCCAGATGGAAACAGCGAGGCACACGAAAGCTCGGTGATTGGACCAGAACCCAGGACCCCTGGCTCCTCAGACCAACATTCTCTCCAGCAAAGTCTGTTTTGACAGACCCTGCGCAGATCTGGGCTCCCACCTGATTTCTGCCAGTTACCCGCTACCTCACCAGCTTCCCTGTGGGTAAAATGCTGGCTTCCCCGTTTCCTGAGCTCAGAGAGAAACGGACTAAAATGCGTGCGGGGGCCCAGTGTCCACAGCACACGTGGACAGTCAAGGACAGAAAAGGATGCTGAAGGCTGAGCAGCTCACGTCAAGTGCCCGAGACGCTGCAGTGGAGAAGGTGCCAGTGAGCTGTAACCCTACGGCCCCACCCCACACCGCCTGGTTCCTCTGCTGCCCCCCCAGCCATCACTGCCGGTGCCGGGGGGACAGTGCTGGCACCACCACCCCTGGCATCCCAAGTGCTGGGCACAGGTCTTAGACGGGAACAAGCTAAATCCCCGCCAGGAGCTGTGTGTTCACGCCACACACCCCAGCCCCCGCCTCCCGCCCAGGCCGCCTCACCTGAGCAGCTTTGCTTTGCTTTGAAGTGAAACAAGAACCTCGATTTTCTGGTTCATAGCGGCAATTTCCTGCTCCAGGTTGTCCCGGGTGACATCCACTTGTTGGCACAAATGTGCAAAGGTCCCAGACAGTTCCCTGAGGAGGAGAGTGGGGATCAACCGGGCAAAGCGGCTGCTTTATAGAACGAAGTTGGTGACTAAATCCAACCCTCCCAGAGCAGGGCAGCCGCCAGGCCTATACCCGCTGGCAGCTCTGGCCTGCACCAGTCCTGGTTCGGGAGAACCTTCCCTACCCCATGCACCTCACCACCAGCACACACACTCACGATCACCACCGTGTAAGAACCAGGAGTGCAGGGCCAGAGCTCGAGACTAGGATTCAGATCTTGGCTCTGGTGCTAATCAGCCAAGCGACCGGGACAAGTGACTACTCTTCAAGCCTCCATTTCTCCATTTCGAAAAAGCAAATGCCAAGAAAAAAATGCCTGTCTCTCAAGAGTTGGAGGGGCAAATGCCTAGCAAAGGGCCGGCCACACGGTAGCTAGCCTTCACACCACCGCCAGATGCGGCGATCCACTCCCATCTGACCAGAGTTGTGCCATGAAAAACGAGCATGTGCCGAGACCGGTTTGGCTCAGTGGATAGAGCGTCGGCCTGCGGATTGAAAGGTCCCGGGTTCGATACCGGTCGGGGGCATGTACCTTGCTTGCGGGCACATCTCCAGTGTGGGACGTGCAAGAGGCGGCTGATTGATGTCTCTCTCTCATCGATGTTTCTGACTTTCTATCCCTCTCCCTTCCTCTCTGTAAAAAATCAATAAAAAATATATTATAAAAAAAAAGAACGAGCATGTGCCTTAGAACTTCAAAGCTGCATCCAAAATGCAAGCCTTATTAAGGCACCCTTTAATTAACATCCCTCATCTCTCCACGTCCTCCTTCCTCGGGGAACCAGATTCTTCCTTGGTCCCAGGCCAGGACACAGGTATCCAGGGATGCTACTCCCCATGTCCGGCTGCAAGGTAGCACCGCGCAGCTGACGGTCAGGGTCAGATGGTGCTCAGGACCCACTGGTTTCCAGGTTAGAAGGGGACCCAGAGGGAACCCTGAACCGCGGGAGCTGGCGCTGGCTCGGGCTGCCGGCCACTCACTGCTGGACTTGGTGGCTGCAGTTGGAGCCGGTGTAGCTGATGATGAGCTGCAGCTTCTCGCTGGCATACTCCACAAACTGGCGCTTAAAGGCCCTCTCCTTGGCCTTGGTGGTCCAGGTCAGCCGCTCGTAGACATAGAGGAGGCCGTAGAGTCCGAAGGACAGGGCGATGAGCCGCCAGCCCACCGCCTTCCACACCTGCAGGGGCACAACTGTCAGCGGGCCTCCCACCGTCCATCCTCCCGGCCCGGCCCTGCCAGGACTTTCCCAAACCCCGAAGAGCCTTTGTGCCCCGACTCAAAACACTCTTCCAACGTGTCCTTTAACCCCCCTGAGGCCAAAAGAGCAGGGACCGGCTACAGTTTAAAGTAAGGGTCCGGGCCGGTTTGGCTCAGTGAATGAAACACTGGCCTATGAACTGGGGTCCCGGGTTCGATTCTGGTCAAGCATATGTACCTAGGTTGCAGGCTTGATCCCCAGCCCTGGTCAGGGCATGTGTGGAAGGCAACCAATCGGTGTTCCTTTCTCACATCAACGTTTCATTCTCTGTCTCTTCCCCTCCTTTCTACTCTCTCTAAAAATCAACAGGAAAATATCCTCATGTGAGGATTATCCAAAAACAAAAAAATTCAATAAAATAAGGGAAACTTGGTATTTGTACATATGATTTATGCAAAACAGTGGGTAGGGGTGCAGATCCAGGCACACGGAATTTTTTATTTACTTATTTATTTATTTAATATATTTTATTGCTTTTCCACAGAGAGGAAGGGAAAGGGATAGAAAGCCAGAAACCTCCATGAGAGAGAGACATCGATCAGCCGCCTCCTGCATGCCCCCGACTGAGGATGTGCCCGCCACCAATGTACATGCCCTTGACCAGAATCGAACCTGGGACCTTTCAGTCCCAGCCCGATGCTCTATCCACTGAGCCAAACCAGTTTCGGCAACGGAATTTTTTTTTAAATCCTCACCAGAGGACTTGCTTACAAAGAGCAAAGAAGAGAGAGAGAAAGAGAAATGTCAACATGAGAGAGAAATTGGTTGCCTTCCGTATGTGCCCTGACCCGGACTGAACCCACAACCTCGGGATGTGCCTGAACGAGGAGCAGAATGGCCAACCTCTGGGTCCACAGGCTGAGCTAACCCAGCTGAGCCATCCAACAGGGCGGCACCCAGAATTCTGGAAGCCAAACGCTCTGCTGACAGTGACAATCACATTCCACTCCTCGTTGCTCAGCAGACGGCTCCTTTTTGTCCCGTCTGTAGCACTTTGCTTCAAGGCAGTGCGGCTACGGCAAAGAGCACTGCACTTGGAGCCGCAAATCAAGCTCCGGGGCTGCCTGCCATCCTGGCTGTGTTTCTATACCCGTTTCCCTCAAACCAGCATAATGGTCTTCACCAATTCACAGGCTGTTTGGGTAAAACGAGATGTTGTAAAAGGGTTACACAGCCATCAAGGGCCAGCGTCTCAGCCACTGAGCTACCCTCTGCCAGGTCACCCCTGTGGAAGAACCAGAACATGTGCCTCTGCAGACTGGGAGGCAGAGGGGCCTCGCTGTCTCACCCCGGTCTTACAGGTTGGAAGGCAGTTTTGTTAGTTACATCCAGCCGCCGTTTCTACAAACCAAATGTCCATCACAGGCAACTCGCCCACATCATCAAGAAAATTCAAGGCAGCCCTGGCTGGGTTGCTCAGTGGGTTGTAGCATCATTCCATACACCAAGGCTGGGGGTTTGATCCCCAACAGGGCACATACAAGAATCAACCAATACATGAAAAAGTGGAACAAATCAATGTTTCTCTCTTGTGTACGAGCTCTTAAAATCAGTAAGTAAATACAAAAGAAAGAAAAGAGAAAGCCGTGGGCAATGTGGCTCATTTGGTTGAGTGTTGGTCCTGAAAGGTTGCTGGTTAGAGTCCCAGTCAGGGCATGTGGCCAGGTTGTGGGTTCCATCCTCAGTAGGGGGTGTGCAGGAGGCAGCCAATCCAAGTTTCCCTATCATATCAATGTGTTTTTTTCTCTCTCTCCCTCTCCCTTCCTGTCTCTACAAAAATCAATAAAAAATCTTTTTTAAAAACGTAAATTTAAAAAAAGAAAAAAATTCAAGGTATAAGTTATCCTGGCTGCAGTGTCTCCTGGAAAAGGAAGTACAGGAGACCCCAGTTATCAAGAAGGCAGCCTGCAGCTCTAACTGGTTTGGCTCAGTGGACAAAGCGTCGGCCTGTGGATTGAAGGGTCCCAGGTTCGATCTGGTCAAGGGCACAGGCCTGGATTGCAGGCTCCATCCCCAGTAGGGGGTGTCCAGGAGGCAGCCAACCAATGATTCCCTCTCATCACTGATGTTTCTATCTCTCTCTCCCTCTTCCTTCCTCTATAAAATCAATAAAGATATATTTTTTAAAAAAGAAGGCAGGCTTGGCCTCTTGTATTAAACCCTTTCAAATTTTGCTCTTGGTCTTCTTGCCTACAAATGATTAACTCCTGGTCACACCCACCTCTCTAGAGCCCAGGCCTGTCCATTTCTTGGGTCACTCACAGCCTTAGAGTCAGACGGGGCCACAGCTCACAGCCTGGCAAGGTAGTCCCAGACTTCCCTATCTGTCCAATGGGAATGGAGCTACCCTAACTGTCAGCTGAGCGGGACAAATAGGTCCATCAGTATAGATGTGAAAGGGCTGAGGCTGCACAGCTCAGACCGATCAGTGAAGAGAGCCCCCCAGTCTCTGGTGGAGGTGAACCAAGCTGTGCCACGCAGGCACCCCCAGGACTGTGCCCCTCCGTCAGCCACCCATCCTCCCACCCCCACCCCTCCCGAGCAGGGCTTGTCACTGACCACTCCTCCAACCACCAGGATGCCCATGGAGGTCCTGGACGTCAGGGAGGCCAGGCCAGTGACCATGGAAACCATGAGTTCTTCTTGGGCGAGCGAGCCCTGAGGCAGAGGGGGCATGCTGGGGTTGGCTGGCGTCAGAGGGATGGGACGCTGGACCTGAAGAGAGACACAAGGAGGGGGAGGGGGGGAGAAAATGAAGATCATTCAGTGAAGCCTTCCATGACCCTCAAAGCTAGCGGTCCTGAAACCATTTCCAAAAGGCCAAAAGGGGGAAATGAGCTTCACACGTTGCGAAGAGGATTTAAGCTTCATAGCCCCAAGGGGAGCACTGTGGGATACCCCAAAATGTGAGCAGTGGCCACCTGGGAAGGCTTCAGCATCCCAAAGTGTGGGATATGTACCAGGAGCAGCACGTGCAACGACGAAAGTACAATACGGAGGGATGGTGTAAAACCTAAATCTCAAAGCGGAGTATGGAGCCCCAGCCGGGTGGCTCAGCTGGTTGGAGCATCATCCCTTGCGTTAAAAGGTTGCAGGTTTGGTTCCCGGTCAGGGTGCGTACAGAAGGCAAGCCTGGATGTTTCCTTCTCACATTGATGTTTCTCTCTTTCTCCCTTCCCCTCTCTCTAAAATCAATAAACATATCCTTGGGTGAGAAAATATATATATTTTTTAATATTTTATTGATTTTTCACAGAGAGGAAGGGAGAGGGATAGAAAGTTAGAAACATCGATGAGAGAGAGACATCAATCAGCCACCTCCTGCACGGCCCCTACTGGGGATGTGCCCGCAACCAATGTACATGCCCTTGACGGGAATTGAACCTGGGACCCTTCAGTCCTCAGGCCGACGCTCTATCCACTGAGCCAAACCGTTTTCAGCAGAAAAAATATTTTTAATGCCACATGGAGAGATATTTTATCTCATTTAGATTTATTATTATAGTGGTTACTTCAAAATATTTACTTTAATATAATTTAATAGTATTGGTTACTTTAATATGCATTAGAAAAAAATACAGCCCTAGATAGAGCATCGGCCTGTGGACTGAAGTGTACCAGGTTTGATTCTGGTCAAGGGCACACACGCCTGTGTTGCAGGTTCGATTCCCAGTAGTGGGCAAGCAGGAGACAGCTGATCAATGATTCTCTCTCATCACTGATGTTTCTATCTCTCCCTCTCCCTTCCTCTCTGAAATCAGTAAAAATACATTAAGATAAATAACGAAGGAAAAGCAGAAAATATAGCATTTGCAACTTCACACACATCAGTGCTCAGGACCCGGCCGGCGTGGAGGTGGGACCACTGGGACAGTGGCCCCCGCACACCCAGCGTCAGGGGCCATGCTTGCCTGGTCATTGTAGCCCATCAAGGCCCGGCGGCTGTTCTTGGGGCCCAGGAACCTGTTCACCAGCATGGTCCAGCCGAGAGAAAAATGGAACTCGATGTCCTCCTGAAAGTCAGCACACAGCTTGTCACAGTTCAGGTCGTAGCTGAGGGAGAAGCACTGCCGAGGGAGCAGCATGTCGATCTGACTCCGCATGGACGCGGGGAGGAGGGGTTTCAAGCCGTCTGTCGGGAAGAGAACGGGGAGAGCGCCTCAGCTCCGTGGGCCGCCACCCCAGGGCCAAGGCTGGGAACGCGAGCCCGCAGCTATGGCCAAGGACGCCGATGGTTCTGCCCAGAAACCAGGCCCGGATGAGAGGGCATTGGGACCGCGAGTGCCACAGGCGGGCGGGCAGGCCAGCTCTTCCAGGGGTGCAGGCCCGGGCTCCCCCTGCTAACATCACGCCTCACGTGGGTTAAGGAGCAGGCCACTCAGCCGGTGACGGTCCCGTGTGGCTACGTGTGGGATGAACTCATGGCATCACCCCGAACCTGAAGGCATCGAGGTGACTCATCATAAAGGTGACAGAGAGGAGCGTGGTCCCCGCACTCACCGATCATGTCCTGCTGCATGGTCTGCAGGGAGCCAGTGATGGCCGTGGAGCAGCGGTCCGACATGTTCCGGCCCAGGCCTTCCTCTATGTGGCGGTGCAGTTCCTGCAACCAGACGGGAGGGTGAGGGAGGAAGCACCCCGTCAGGACTTGCTTCTGGAGCCAAAGGACAGGGGGGCTGTCAGCCCGTGCCCTGGGAGTGACAGGGGACAGCTGAGTGAGGCTCCTCCTGCCTGCCCAGCTGAGGGGTTCTGACAGACCAGCAGGGACTGAATCGCGGCTGCTTGGGGATGCCAACCGGTAGCCAAAAGGATCGAGGAGAGCTTAATGGGAGCACGCGTGCTAAGGACTCACATTCTTATAAACCTTGAGCACGACGGGGGAAGGGTGGAAATCCATCTGGTACTCGTCCACCAGCACAGACAGGCGCCTGATCTCCTCGGCCATTGCCGTCGACACCTACAGAAGGAAACGTTGGGGATCGAGAAAGAACGTGTCCAAACCTGCACTGGGAGAGCATCTAGAGCAGTGGTTCTCAACCTGTGGGTCGCGACCCCTGTGGAGGTCGAATGACCCTTTCACAGGGGTCCCCTAAGACCATCGGAAAATGCAGATATTTACATCACGATGCATAACAGTAGCACAATTTCATGGTTGGGGGTCACCACCACATGAGGAACTGTATGCAAGGGTCGCCGCCTTAGGAAGGTTGAGAACCACTGATCTAGGGAGTCTCCATTCCAATATCCCTCCCCCTCCACCCCGCAAGCCAGCCGTTTCCTCTGCTTGTCATGGAACTAAAGCTTTTGAGGCAGAAGGGACGTGAGAGGCCGGCTGACCAAATGCTCATCTAAGATCTGGAGGAAGCTGAAACCGGTTTGGCTCAGTGGGTAGAGCATCGGCCTGTGGACTGAGGGGTCCCAGGTTCGATTCCGGTCAAGGGCATGTATCTTGGTTGCGGGCACATCCCCAGTAGGGAACGTGCAGGAGGCGGCTGATTGATGTCTCTATCTCATTATCGATGTTCCTAACTATCTCTCTCCCTTCCTCTCTGTAAAAAAATCAATAAAATATATTTTAAAAATTACAATTAAGGTCTGGAGGAGGTGGCCTGCCCGGGGTCCCACAATGGAGCGGCGAACCGGGCGAAGGCTGGGCATGCGGGACTCAGGGCCACAGGCTCCCCCGGAGGCTGAGAAGGCTCTCAGAGGAGGAGGTCTGGTTTCCACGTTTCCCCCTGGACTCTGCCCGGAGTCCGAACCCTCTCTCACCTGCCTCTCGACTTCCTCCGTAATCTGCTTGATCCGCAGCTTGTAGTCTTGCGCCAAGAGCTCCAGCTGCTTGTCGATAAATGTGAGCCGCTCCTGCCGCTCCTCGCGCATTTCCAGGCAGTAAACCCTGAGAGGGAGGGCTGGTTACAAGACCCAGCCCCCCACCACCACGCAGAGGAGCAGAGGGGCTGCCGGAAGCCTGTGGGGGCCCAGCTGAGGTCCCCGCCAGTTCCACTCACACACGCAGGTACGTCCTCATTCCCTGCCCAGTAAGAGGGAGAGAGGGCAGCCCCCACTCTCTCAGGTCTCCCTTTGGGAAGATGTGGTGGTGACAGCGGGGGAGGGGCCCTCAGGGGGTTTGGACCAAGTGCTGCCACATAACAGAGGGGGATGCTCAGCCCCGTCCTCAGGGAACGAAGGCGGTGCTCTGGACCGCGGAGCCTGGCCCAACTCACCCAGCCCGGAGCAGCGCGAGGGTCAGCGCATATGCTGGCGGGACGAGGACTGGACTTGGATGTTTCAGAAAGTGACCAAGTAAAACTGGCTAAAACTGGAAATGCACGCCCCCTAAAGTGAACAGGCCTACCTCCTAGAATTAACCCCAGAAAGGAGCGCACGAATGTAGCTGGGGCCTGTAAATGGTGTCCACTGCAGCATGGTGTGCAACAGCAAAGAAATAAAGTCTAAAAAGCAGCCACTGGGGCCCTAGCCGGTTTGGCTCAGTGGAGAGAGCATCGGCCTGAGGCCCATGCAGGGTCCTGATTTCAATTCAGTCAAGGGCATGTGCCTCGGTTGCAGGATTGATCCCTGGCTCTGGTCCGGGCCCCTTTCAGGAGGCAACCAATTGATGTGTCTCTCTCACATCAATGTTTCTCTCTCTCTCTTTCCTCCTACTCCTTTTAAAAATGTTCCTCTTTCTCTCTCTCTCTTTCCTCCATTCTCTCTCTAAAAAAAAAAAAAAAAAAGGAAAAATATCCTCTGGTGAGGATTGACCAAAAAAAAAAAAAAGCAGTCAATGGGAAAACGAGGTATTCTCAATCCACATGGCATACTCTCTAGCAGTTAACAGTCACAGCTCCCCAACACATGTACTCACAGATGAAGGCAAAGGAGAGGCGAGTGAAAGAAAGACTGCGCAGAGACCCAGAATGACACTGTGGCTGTGTGTTCAGAGCATACACACAGCAATACCACATGTTCTTCAGGGTTTACGCAAAAAGTTCTTACATGGATCATAGGACTGCACACCCGATTCATGATCATGGTCACCTTGGAGGGTTGAGCAGAGTGACACTGGGTCAAAGGGCTGAAGAATCAAAGGTACTTTCATTTTTTCTGTATTTTAACTTAAAAAATGATATTAAAAAAACACTGACTATCAATTCTGTGTGGTGGTAGCAAGGTGCTTTAATCTTTGTGCCAACATCTCTCCAAAACAGGTGATTTTTAAAGTGTGTTCTGCTTCGGGCTCTGAGAATCACTGCAGTGCCCCGGGCAGCTCTGGGCCTCCAGCATGAGCTCGTGAGGGTGGCACTTCAGGGCTCATGCTGCACAGGCCCAGTGGGTCAAACCCCCACTGGCCCCCTCACCAGGCTGTTCCGCGCACATCTAGTGAGGCCTGGTGGCTGGGAAAGCCACCTGCAGGGGAACCCAGAGACCTGGCTCTGCTGGCAGGGCTCTGCCCCTGGGCCCATCGTCCCAGGCAGGGGTGAGGCGGTCACTTCCCAGCATCCCCTCTTGGCCCAGGCCTGCCCACCTCCCGGGTCCTTACCGCTGCTCCTGAGCCGCGATGTGCAGGGAGTCCATGATGAGGCGAACCGCCTCCGCAATCTGCTTGGCCCGGACCGTGTGCTGCTCGAATTTGGTCTTCACCGCCGACTGGGAGATGCACTCCTGGAACAGGCCAGAGGTGCTGAGGAGGCCACGTGGCCACCAGCCAGGGCTCTGGTGGCACTGCCCGGGACATGGCCGGTGACCGCTGGGAAGCTCGAAGCACCAGAGACCAGACTCAAAGGACTCACCTCAAACCTCCTCTCAAAATTCTGAAACTCGAGCATCCGCACTTGAAAGCCTTCGGCAAGAGCGCCCCCTAGGAGAACGGCATGTTAGTCTGAAGTAACTGCAGGGGAGGAAAGCGAAAACCAAAAAAGCCAGCCAGTGCGACACGGGGCTAAACTCTGGGGGGAGCTAAGAGCTCCTCACTCAGGTCTTCTCACCACAGCCTCCCCAGAGCTCTCTTCTCTCGGCTGACAGCAGGAGCCCAACCCCCTCAAACAGGAGCGGAAAGGAGGAAGTGGGTCTCGCGGTCACCTCCTTCGGGCATGCCCTGGGCCTTCTGGATCCTGGCGTTGAGCGCCTCCTTGGCCGACACAAAGAAGATGCGGTCTCCAGCCTGGCCTCGATCCACCACGCCCAGCTCGTCCACCAGGAAGCTGGTGCAACGCTCCATGTGCTGCCGCCGCACCTGCAGCCCAAGCAGAGGGGGGTTTGTGAGCAGGGGGGTGGGGGGGCAGGTGAACCATCTCCCACCATTTCTTTTTTTTTTTAACATATCTTATTGATTTTTTACAGAGAGGAAGGGAGAGGGATAGAGCTAGAAACATTGATGAGAAAGAAACATCCATCAGCTGCTTCCTGCACACCCCCCCACTGGGGATGTGCCCGCAACCAAGGTACGTGCCCTTGACTGGAATCGAACCTGGGACCCTTCAGTCCACAGGCCGATGCTCTATCCACTGAGCCAAACCAGTTTCGGCTTTCTTATTTTTCTTTTTTTTTTTCATTTCCCAATTTCTGCTCTCCAGTTACCACATACCTCAGAAACAATATGGCATGGGAGCTTATTAGGGGATGGCCTGCCCAAGGTGCTTTATGTACATATAAGCAGACATGCTAACACATGCCTCCGGCCGCCTCTTGTGAGGGCCTAACCAGCGTCTCACTTTCGTGCCCCAGAATGAAAGGAAGTAGGAGTTGAAGAACCTCCACCTGGGCTCTCTGCTGACAAGCCGAGTCCTCCGAGGCCTCATCTATGAAATGCCGGGGCCCCGCCATCCAATCCCGGCTAGCTCTGAATTCTAGGTTCTACTACTAGAACTGCCAAGTGCCAACAGCCTCTGGGGGCCACCTGCCACATGCCTTTCTCAGTGTTGACAACTTTCTTCCCTGCTGTCATTCTATTATATCCACCTCACCACATTCACACTGCCCAATGCCAGCCTGCTGACTGCCCACTTTTCATCTCTTATTATCCATCTGTGACTCCTGTTTCTCTCATCTCACACATGAACCAATTATTCTTCGTCCTCTTTTCAGCCTCCTTCCCGGCTATCTTCCTAGAGCTGAGCTGGTCCTACGATGATTAATCCTTTAAGAACCAAAGTGATGCCGAGGCTGGTGTGGCTCAGTGGAGGGAGCATTGGTCTGTGGACTGAAAGGTCCCAGGTTCGATTCTGGTCAGGGGCATGTGCCTTGGTTGCGGGCACATCCCCAGTAGGGGGCGTGCAGGAGGCAGCTGATCGATGTCTCTCTCTCATCGATGTTTCTGACTCTCTATCCCTCTCCCTTCCTCTCTGTAAAAAAATCAATAAAATATATTTTAAAAAAAGAACCAAAGTGAGTACAGGTCCCACACAAGGTGCAGCTCATGTGCTGGGGACGCTCTGCAGACTGGAGTGAAAACCTCTGAAGGGTGGAGGGATCTGGGAAAGTTTAAAGGCGGCAGAAGACCCCACTGTGACCTGAGGAAACACTTGGGAAATCTGTGGTGATGAAATTCCTTTAGGAAAGGCGTGAACCTGATGCAGCACGGGAGTGCACAAAGGGGCCCCGGATACATGTGGGGGGTGGCAGTTCCCAAACTGCCGAATAAAGAGGCACCGGCCGAAACCGGTTTGGCTCAGTGGATAGAGCATCAGCCTGCAGACTGAAAGGTCCCAGGTTCGATTCCGGTCAAAGGCATGTACATTGGTTGTGGGCACATCCCCAGTAGGGGGTGTGCAGGAGGCGGCTGACCAATGTCTCTCTCTCTCTCATCGATGTTTCTAACTTTCTATCCCTCTCCCTTCCTATGAAAAATTAATAAAATATATTTAAAAAAATAAATAAAGAGGCACCGACCTCCTCCATGTACTCGGGCTCCGAGGCAGACGCATCCCAGCGATTGTTCAGGATGAAGATGTTGGGGCGGGACAAGCGCTCGCTCACCTTGTGGAAGAACTGCTTCTCCTGCGCGAGAGGGAAAGACCTCGGTGGAGGAGGGGGCCCGCCGGCCAAGGCCCTGGGAGCGGGAGATGGGGGGAAGGCGGAGGAGGGGCTACCGTCTGCATCAGGGTAGACTCCGAGTTGGCCACCAGCACAAACACATCAGCATCCAGGCAAAACTTGTCAATCCAGCTGTCCAGCTCTGTGGTGACATCGATGCCGGGGCTAGAGGTGACAGGGTTAAACCAGTATCAGGCACACAGACCCTGGGTCCTGTTCTTCCTGCTTTGGCAGACCGGAGGCAGCCAAGCAAGGCAGAGATGGCTAAAGAGGAGAGGAAAACGTCAGCCCTTACTGAAGGGATTTTTACTTTTCAGTTTGAAACATTCCAGGTATCCGAGTATGCGTTTCCTGCCACGTGCATCTATCGCTTTTACAAAAACCTAACAATTTATAATTTTACTCTGGAGATAAACAATGAAGGTGACGTGCTGGCCTGGCCACGTAGCTCAGTTGGTTAGGGCATCACCACAATACACCAGAGTTGCGGGTTCAATCGCCAGTCAGGGCACATATAAGAACAAACCAATAAATGTATAAATAAGTGGAAATAATTAATATTTCTCTCTCTAAAATTAATAACTAAAAAAAAAGGTGAAGCCGAAACCAGTTTGGCCCAGTGGATAGAGCGTCGGTCTGCAAACTGAAAGGTCGTCCCAGGTTCGATTCCGGTCAGGGCATGTATCCTGGTTGCGGGCACGTCCCCAGTAGGGGGCATGCAGGAGGCGGCTGATTGATGTCTCTCTCTCATCGATGTTTCTAACTCTATCCCTCTCCCTTCCTCTCTGTAAAAAAATCAATAAAATATATTTTTTTTAAAAGGTGAAGTGTTATATTCATGAAAATCCAATAAGCACTACAGTACCGTATTTCTTGATATAGCTGCAACCTGCCCACAAAGCAGGAGCAAAAGAAAGTGCTCCTTCAGCAGAAATAAAGTACAACACAGACCCCACCCCCCACACACGTACTAAGATCGAGTGGAGGCTTTAGTCACCCCCTCCCATCCCTCCTCACAGGCCATCACTGGCACATCTTCAGGGCACTCATGCCAATGGGTACCATATCCAGACCCCGGCGGAAATCCAAGAGGCAGGGGGACTTGGTAGAGTCAACACATGAGCAGGGCAAGGCCAGGGCCAGGAGTCATTGGCTTGGATGATCCAGAAACGGGACTCCTGGCCGTCTAGGTTTGGCCCTCCGAGGGGGGCACCCTCCCTCTTACCTGTCCATCAGCACGAGGTCATCCTTCAGCAGCGGGCACTTGGAGTTGGGCCACATCACACTCACCAGGCTGCCGGCATGCAGCTGCTCATCCTGGTGGAGGGCATGCGCCAGCTGGTTCACCGTCTGATGGGTGGAGGGGAGGGACGTTCAGGGCTCAGGCCCAGCTGGTCACTGCTGCTACAGGGCAGACTGCCTGTGCCTGGCATGGCACAGTGGCCTGAGGCTGCTGGCCACTTTGCCTCCCCTTTCACTGCACACATAAAGGTCAAGAGCTGGGAGTTCCCAGGAGAACCAGTTAGTCTTCCTCAGATACCGCACTAAAGCTGGCGGTGCCCTGTAGTAAGTCTTTAGGAACCAAAATGAGCATCTAGCCCCACGCAAGACTGCGGCTGGCTCTCAGGACAATTAAATGTACAATCTCCTAGCTGGTATGTCAGACCCCCAAGCAAATGCAGGGATCGCTCTCTGGAAACTTCCCCGAGAGAACAAGGCATGTACTCTCTTCCGGTCAAGAGAAAAGCCAGATGGCCTGCTGGGTAATATGCAAGGAACTGGAGGCTCCTCATTCCTGGGGCTCCCGGTTCCAGCCCTCCCTGAAACAGCCAGGAACAGGGTTGCCATCCCCCATCCCCAGGGCACCACCCGCTCCTAGGGAGCCGTTACTCCTGTCCTGCTAGTTGCTTGAAGCCCAGACTCACCCTCCAGGGTGCCCAGGGCTGAGCCCTGCCCCAGCCCCCCACACACAGCAGCGCACCTTGATGCTCCTCTTCTCCTCGGAGCCCTCCGTGAGGAGGAAGGCCTCGTGGCCATCGGTGCCCTCCACCCGCAGGAAGCAATTGGTGGTGTGGCCGATCCCAGAGGGCAGAACCTTGTCCCAGAGCATGGCATTGATCACGGTGCTCTTCCCATTGCTCGTCCTGCGGAGAGGAGACACTAGCTGTCAGACACAGCATTCTGGGCTTTCGCAATGAAATTACCAGCCTGAAAGTCCCAGGCCTTGACCTCTGCAGGGACAGCAGGGCCCAGACAGGCAGTGGACGCTCCGAGTTTATGGAAATGGACGGACAGGCGCCTCTGGCCTGTGCCTGTGCGCTGCTCCTGGCTCATCACTGCAAACCAACATGCAAGGCACTCACACGTGGAGTCAGCAAGATGTCGCTTATGTCCTTAAACAGGCCTTTCAGCCTCACTGATGGAGACCGCCTGGAGGAGACCCAGCCTTCTACCTGAACCAGCGACCCCCTTTAGTCTCAGTGACCCCCGCTGAATGGCCCCAATGTCCCTGGTTTCCACAAAAGGCCGAGTCTGCTGCTCTCCTCCCACTGCTCCTCCTCACACATGAAGCCTCACCACGTCCGCCCAGCTGGTAACTGCGGCTACAGGGCCGCCTGCTGCAGCATCCCTGCCTACCGCGCCCCCAGGACCTCGGGGTGCTGAGCCTGTGGTCCTGCACAAAGCGCATCCCTCACCGCCTCCCTGCCTCCCAGCCAGCAGGAGACAGGTGTGCGGGCTTCCAGAACTCACCGGCCAAAAAAAGCCACCTTCATGTGCCGCCGGGCCAGCACCTCGCTGATGCCCCGCACTTTGGACAAGTAACCTTTGACATCCAGAACCTGTTCTTCGGTCGTCACGGGGTCCAGTTCTGCATTCCTGTAGGTGTCTGGAGGCGGGGGGAGGAAATGGGTCAGCACCTGCTCTAAGGCATGCCACGGTCACGTCTGGGAGGAACAGAGGCCACCGAGGCAGCTCCCTGCTGCTGGGCTGAGGTCCCCATTCCGTACTGTGGGCCGCAGTGCGCAGTGACGAGCACGGCTCCCGGGGCAGGACTGCCTGGTTCCAGTGCAGGCAAGGACGTGCTGGTCTCGCCTCTCCCTAGCTTTGCGGCCTCAAGCAAATGGACCTTGCTGGGTCTGAGCTTCCTCACCCTTAAAATGCAGGTAACAGTCCCTACCTCATATGACTACTGCAAGGATTAAATGAATTAAAGCACTAAAAGTGCTAAAAATGGTGGCTAGTGCATGAGGGATACTCAAATATTAACTGTCATCATTTACTTTCATGGTTAGTATTTAACAAATACAAAGTTCTCACTACGTGCCAGGCACAATTCTGACCACTTTTCAAAGCTACATTTAAAAGAGACAGTCAGACAAAACTGGTTTGGCTCAGTGAATAGAGCGTCAGCCTATGGACTGAAGGGTCCCGGGTTCGATTCCAGTCAAGGGCATGAACCTTGGTTGCGGGCACATTCTCAGTGGGGGGTGTGCAGGAGGCAGCTGATGCTTCTCTCTCATCGATGTTTCTAACTCTCTCTCTCCCTTCCTCTCTGTAAAAAAATCAATAAAATATATTTAAAAAAATAAAAAATAAATAAAAGAGACAGCCAGTAGGCCAATAAACTCTCAGTCCTAAAACAGTAACTCTCCCCTCCCCCAGCCAGGGCAATCCCAACACATCTCAAGTTCTCCAGCTCTTTCTCTTCCAGTCCACCAACAGGAGAGGCCTCATATTTTCACAAAAAAAAAAAAAAAGACATCGAAACACTGCTCCTGATGCCATCTCATAAAAACCTTCATTAAGCACCTGTTTGCCCACAGCACCGCCTGAGTAAGTGACTCAGAGGGTTAGAGTCTGGGCTCTGGGAGGACAGAGGCCTGGTCTGCCCCATCCCGGCATGCCCACAGCCAGGCACACCAGAGATACCGCTAAATAAGCAGGTCACGATCAGGAACGATTTCAACAGCCAACCTGATAACGTTCAAATTCAGATTTTTAAGTTTAACAAATACTTAGGAAATGCTTTCTCTTGCATCAGGCCCCACGCTACGGGCAGGGCATGGATAGTCCACTCTCAGTCTCAGTCCACTCAGGCTGCCGTAACACAGTACCGACTGGGTGCCTCACACACAATAGAAATATATTGATCGGGATGCCAGCTGGTGGGTGAGGCCCTCTTCCAGTTCTAGCTTCTTGTATCCTTATCTGGTGGAAGGGGCTAGAGCTCTGTGGGGGTCTCTTTTATAAGAGCACAAACCTGCCGAGACTGGTTTGGCTCAGTGGATAGAGCGTCAACTTGCGGACTGAAAGATCCCAGGTTCAATTCCGGTCAAGGGCATGTACCTTGGTTGCTGGCACATCTCCACTGTGGGGCGTGCAGGAGGCAGCTGATCAATGTCTCTCTCTCATCGATGTTTCTGACTTTCTATCTCTCCCCCTTCCTCTCTATAAAAAATCAATAAAATATATTAAAAAAAAAAAAGAGCACAAACCTCATTATGAGGGTTTCATACTCCTCATGACATAATCACCTCCCAAAGGCCCCGCCTCCTAATACCATCACATGGGCCTCAGGAGTCCAACATGTGAATCTGGGGGACACAAACATTCAGATCACAGTACAGAACATGTTTCTTTCCTTTTAGCAGCAGCCTGACATGTAAACCAAGCAGAAGCCAAGCATGTCCCTGGAGCATTTCCACTGAACCTCTACGGTTCCACAGGCTAGAATCTGCAAACCCCTGGTCTCGCCTGAGCCCCGCTTTCATAAGTGAGGAGACCAAGGGCAGATCAGACTCAGCTACTGCATCTTTACTGACAATCCGGGATCTGGAGCCAGGATGTGCCTCTGAGAGAGGGAGCGGAGAAAGTCAATGGCTGCAGGGGCACTCAGACTGAGCAGGACCCTGGGTACCGGCCCTTCTCTGCGGAGCCTACGGGTTGGGCTCTGATCAGTAACTAATGAAAAAAGGTGCCAGTGATGCAAGTCTCCTATTCATAGTCCTGTTGTCTAAAAATATCAGAGAACACCCTGGTCAGAAATAAACAATTAATGGCAGCAGAACGGGGCCAAGGAAAACACCTGGGTCCAGCCTCCGTGTGTCACTTACAAAGTATCATGCAACTCACCCCTCTGTCTGCTTATGTTTCAGAGGAGGATTAGATCCTCCTACCCCTCGTGATTGAATGAAGTCGTATACGGGAATTCTTGAGTGACAGGTCCCTTGTGTTCCTGGCCGATCTCCCTGGAACCCAACTCTACACCATTCCGAGCAGAGCGTTGCTGGAGGTGACAACGCATCTGGGCAAGAACCCCCCAGTCCCCCTCCTCCGAGCAGGGCTGTTCCCGCCCACCCCAAAACCTTGCCCCCTAAATATCAAAACTGACAGGAGTGGGCCTGCTCAGCAGGTGCCCATCTCACCTTCAAGGAAGGTGGCACTCTCCTGGATGTAGGCGCCCAGCTGCTCAAAAATGCCATTGATCTTCTTCTTGGCAGTGACAAAGTGCTTGAGGGGGGAAGCATTCACCTCAGCCATGTGTCTCTTATCCTTCTTGACTGTGACAACGGAGTTGCATCGAGGGAAGAACAGGGACATCGCGCTGTAAGAGAAGAGACTGTCAGCGAGCCCGGAACACCCGGCTGGGTGCTTGTTTCTCTGGGGACCAGCCCAGGGTCCATCGAGAACACGGGCTCCAGGACCAGAGCAGGACCTGGGAAGTAGGAGCCACATCTCAAGAGGAAGCAAGGCCGAAACCAGTTTGGCTCAGTAGATAGAGCGTCAGCCTGCAGACTGAAGGGTCCCAGGTTCGACTCCGGTCAAGGGCACGTACCTTGGTTGTGGGCACATCCCCATTAGCGGGTGTGCAGGAGGCAGCTGATCGATGTTTCTAACTGACTATCTCTCTCCCTTCCTCTCTGTAAAAAATCAATAAAATATTTAAAAAAAATATATGTGTGTGTGTGTGTGTATATATATATATATATATATATATATATATATTTATTTATTTATTTATTTTTTAAGAGAGAAGAGTAAGCAAGGACTTCTCAGAACACTAGGGCCAGGCTGCCTGTCACAGAGCCCGGGCGGCACTCAGACGCTGGAGTCAGGGTCCGAATTCAGACCTAGCACTGGCCGCTCCTCGCCTGCAGAACAGTGACAGCCCCTGCCTTTCCACCTCAGAGAGACGAGGGGGAATCAAGATGCAGAAAAGCGTGACAGAAATCCACCTATTTCCTACACATCACCCACCTGGGAAACAGCGCTGAAGACTGAAAGCAGCGAAAGCAAAGTGATGCTCAAAGTCCTACTACTCTCCCCTGCTGTCCGGGTCCCAACGCCCTCATTTTAACAGTTTGGTTTTGGGGTTGGGGGCAAAGAGGCAGGATAATCCTCAAGGGAGAGGTCTATACTTTACTTAAAAACCCGTATTGGTGTCCTTCATCATCAATGTGCGCACAGTAGAAAATGTGGAAACTGAAGATAAAAAAAAATCCAGAGCGGTTACGGAGTAACTCTGACCAGCTCAGTGGCCAAAAGTAACGGCACAGGATGAACTGCCGATAAATTCCTAACCGGGCAGGTCATGGTGGGCAGTCGAACCATATAACCTCCTCAGGAAAAAGTTAATCTTTGCCTTAACTTCCGTTCTTGGGTATCTGGGCACTTTTGAAATATCAGGGTAATGCTCTTTTTCAGACCCCCTCAGAGGCATAACCACCCTCATGGGCACACGCATCTTATTATCTCTATGCCACCTCTATTCACTGTGTTGAAGGTTAACTGTTTTTACACACCCATGTATAAGAAGTATGCATCTGTCCATTTCACTTTTCATCCAATCAGAGGTCCCCCAGCTCTGCTTTCCCTGCCGCCTCGCCTGCCACCAATGGATTTCATGTAATCATCCTCAGTTCCCTCCTTTCATTCCCAACGGCCATGCCCCTAGCATATTCCCAATCAGCCTTTCCTCTTCCGGTCCTGTCCTCAGTTTGGCTCTAATAAATCTTGTCAATATTTCCACGGCGCCGGAAGTTCTCCTCGGACACCACTCCCTGTGAGAAGCACTGTTAACACGCATCCACACGGCCTGTTTCTGTGCGGGGGGCTCTCTGGCTCTCCCTCACTCACACACATCTTCATAGCCTCGTTTTTCCGGAGAGCAGAAACATATTAGGGGTCTCCAGACCTCACGCCAAAGCCCTAAGACATCTGGCTGAAGTCAAAAGGGCAGAGAGACCGAAACGAAGAAGGTGGCACCCTCATGAGGTTGGGAATCTCTGGTCCCCAAAGCAGACTGTTCCTCCAAGATCCCGCTACACACACAGCTACGCCACCAGTAGGATCCTGTGAAGTCCAGAGAAAAGAGCCCCTCCATGGATGAGTCAGTGTGCGCCCCAGCCATGTGGGTGTGCCTGGCTCAACCCCCGCAACACCCAGCAAATTCCTGCCCGCCACTCCCTCTCGCAGACCTAATCAGCCCCATCAGCCCTCAATCGGCTGGCAATCCTTCTCTCTACCCGGGAAAGCAGAAGGCGTTGCCATGAGTAAGCATACATGTATGACAAACTTCCAAAGGGTGTCACAGTTCCTGAGAAACACAGTATCTAGAGAAAGCAGATTTTGCCTGAAAACTGGCTCTTAGGAACTAACCCCGCCAAAGGGGCAGAAAACCAGACAGACAGACCCACAGGGAAATGCAACCAACATGTTTTGCCTAGAGCCGTGGTCGGCAAACTACGGCCTCTCGAGCCACATGCGGCTCTCTGGCCCCTTGAGTGTGGCTCTTCCACAAAATACCAGGGCCTGGGCGAGTCTATTTTGAAGAAGTGGCGTTAGAAGTTTAAAAAATTTGGCTCTCAAAAGAAAGTTCAATCGTTGTCCTGTTGATATTTGGCTCTGTTGACTAATGAGTTTGCCGACCACTGGCAAGAGCCATAGACTACTCTACATTGTTAATGATTTCTCGGGGAGACAGAAGTGACTTATATGTCCATTTCTACCCTCCTCCTTAGTAAAACACCACAACTGTGGGAGAGAGTTTCTTAGCATGGAGGCCACGTGTCAAGGGCTTAATGAGACAGAAGCCCAGCTAGTGTTGCTCAGTGGTTGAGCATCAACCTATGAACCAGGAGGTCATGGTTCAATTCCCGGTCCGGGCACATGCTGGGGTTGTGGGCTCAATCCCACGTGGTGGGCATGCAGGAGGCAGCCAGTCAATGATTCTCTTTCATCATTGATGTTTCTGTCTCTCTCTCCCTCTCGCTTTTTCTCTGGAATCAATACACACACACACTTTTTTTTTTTTTTAAAGCTTATAGTCCAGCACCCTTGGAGAAAAATAAGAGAGACAGCAGTGCTGAGAAGGGACACTGGCCCTAGCTGGTTTGGTTCAGTGGATAGAGTGTTGGCCAGCGAGCGGAAGGGTCCCAGGTTCGATTCCAGCCAAGGACACATTCCCAGGTTGTGGACTTGATCCCCAGAGGGGAGCATGCAGGAGTCAGCTGATCAATGATTCTCATCATTGATGTATCTCTCTCTCTCTCTCTCTGTCTCTCCCTTCTTCTCTGAAATCAATTAAAAAAAAAATTATGCCGAGTATGGTTTGGCTCAGTGGATAGAGCGTCGGCCTGCGGACTCAAAGGTCCCAGGTTCGATTCTGGTCGGGGGCATGTACCTTGCTTGCGGGCACGTTTCCAGTGTGGGGCGTGCAGGAAGTGGCTGATCGATGTCTCTCTCTCTCATCGATGTTTCTGACTTTCTATCCCTCTCCCTTCCTCTCTGTAGAAAATCAATAAAATATATTTTTTTTTAAAAAAATTTTTTTAAGGGACACTGGGAAGAAAACACCACTGGCTCCTCCAAAGCAGCAAAGGAGAGAGCACTGCCATCAGGCTTGCTGTGGCCCAGCAGCTCAGACTGCTAGAGAACTAGGATTGCAAGAAGTCAAAGAGGAACACCCCCGAGGGGAGAAGAAAAGGGATACCTGACACGGGCGGGATGTAGCGTGCCGATGACAAATTCTGGAAGGACACACAGCTGGGTACAGATTGTGCTCAGTCTCTTTCTGAGCTATATAAACTTGTGCAAGTTATTTATCCTCAAAGCCTTGGATTCGTCACATGTACAAGCGTGATATCCAGACTAAAAAGACTAGGGTTGGCAGTACAAGCTCCAAGGTAACTTTATATGTTATATAGCAACCACAAACTCTAACAGCAAGATCACAACACCCAACCCCCAGAGAAGGGCAGAGGCAACCCCACAACACACCCACAGCTCCCCCACCTGTTGCCCTGAGCATGAAGTAAGCCGGTCTGCTCAGACCCGGAAGTTGATTTGCTTCCACACAGCAAGTTCCCTGAGATCTGCGGGGCATGCATGCATGCATTCATTCATTCATTCATTCATTCATTTTATCTATCTATTTAATATATTTTTATGGATTTCAGAGAGGAAGAGAGAAGGAGAGAGACAGGAACATCAAATGATGACAGAATCATTGATCGGCTGCCTCCTGCACACCTCATACTGGGGATTGAGCCCACAACCTGGGCATGTGCCCTTGACCGGAATCAAACCAGGGACCTCTCAGTACGCAGGCTGATGCTCTAACCATTGACCCAAACCGGTTAGGGCCACAAGACATTTAGAAGCAAGTGCTTTAAAGTTCTGGTCATTGGAGATAGGTAAATAGATAGATAGATAGATGATAGGAGGGAGGGAGGGAGGAAGAGAAGGAGGAAGAAAAAAAAATTAAAAATAAAGTTCTGATCATTGTTTGCAAGCCCAAAGGACATCAAATGAAAGGGATTAGTGTCCAGGAAGTGCAAGATTCAAAGGCATGCACGCTAGTAAAAGTTTAGTGTTTCTTTGATGTGACAAGGTCTCCTGGGACTTCAGCTTGTCCGGGAGCTGACTGCTTTCCCAGTCCCCAACTTGCAGCTGCATGCCCACGCCCCACGGGGCTCACGTGGGACCGCTCACGTGGAACCTCCGAGCCCTGCAAACTCAGATGCCTCTGGCTCTGCTCATCCCCGAGCTGCGATTCCCTTTGTGTCGCACATGCTGCCTTCAGCCTGGGATCCTCTTTCCTTTCTCACCAGTTTGACTCCTGCTGACCTTCTAGACCCAACTCTGGTGCCCCCCCCTCCACGAAGCTCTCCTGATGTCTCCAGCGAGGACACCCCACCTTACCTGACGTTCTGCTTTTTTGCCTTAATGTCTCCCTAGTCTCTGAGTTTCTAGAAAGCCGATTTCTGCCACAGAACAATGACTTATTTCCATTTCTACTTCCTCCTCCACAACTGTGAGAAACATGGGTTGAGTGAGAGACTGCCCTTCATGGCCAGTATCTTCTGACCCTCCCATCCCTGCAACACCCACATCTCCTTTTCCCTTAAAAAGCAGCTTTGGACTAAGCATCTGTCTCTTAGTATTTGGAGCTCAGCGAGGCAAGAGTGGCACGATCCTTTCAGATTCCAGGAATGAATCTTCCCAAAGAGCCAGCTCAACACGCACAGGCACGCAAACGGACCAAAGTGGCAAAAATACCCGCACACAAGCCAAGACGGGGTCCCTGCTACCTTGGGCTTTGCCTGCTGGCTTCCTAGCCTTCCAGGGCGGTGTGAGGCACTGGGTCCCTGTCCCTCTGAAAAGCCCTGATAGTTAGTTCCCACTTCACCGCAGGGCTCAGCGCAGACAGGGGAGCCATCCCCAAGCACAGCCATCCACCATGCTTGCAGATGTGACTGCCGCAAAGCATCCTGAGGTCGTGGTTTCAGAGTGTTTACGCTAGTGCACCCCCTGTTCCCCTATGTGCTTCAGAACCCTCCCCTGGAGCACATGAGCGCAGTAAAGACTTGGGACAGCAAGGCCTGTTGTAACGACACTAGTTTAGCTGTACTTAATGCAGCCTTTCACAAATTTGTCTGAAGAAACCCTTCTTCTATGTAACAAAATCCTGATCAGACTTTGGGGAAAATCTCGTTCATCCTGATAGTCCCCTACTCCCGCCCCAAAGAAGTGCTAGGGGAACAATATTAAGAGATTGTTTATTGCCGCCCTAACTGGTTTGGCTCAGCGTTGGCCTGCAGACTGAAGGATCCCTGGTTCGATTCCGGTCAAGGGCATGTACCTTGGTTGCAGGCACATCCCCAGTGGGGGATGTGCAGGAGGCGGCTGATCGATGTTTCTCTCTCATCCCTCGATCCCTCTCCTTTCTTCTCTGTAAAAAAATCAATAAAATATATTTAAAATTTTTCTTAAAAAAAAAAAGAGAAAGAGAGAGAGATTGTTATTGCCTTGGCCAGGTAGTTCAGTTGGTTGGAGCGTCACCCCGTACACGGAAAGGTCTCGGATTCGGGGACACACCCAGGTTGCAGGTTCAAACCCCAGTCGGGTGCTTACAGGAGGCAACCACTTGATGTTTCTCTCTCCTCTCTCTCAAATCAACACACACACGCACACACTCACACAAAGACTGTTATTAATATTAACCTAAGCCCAGAACCAAACCAAATTCCAAACTGAAACTATTAGCACTCCATGGTCATAGAAAGCTTTGCCTCCACTTAGGCCATTAGTAGAGAAGTATTAGGTGTCTCAGGTGCAGGGAGAGAGCAGTAGCAACATTCACGGCAGGCTGCCTGGATCCCAAGCACAGCCCCTGGATCCACACCCCCTCCTTACCCAGATTTACGTGGAGCCACTCCTAGCAGGGAAAAGAAAACGGATCCTCAGGCCGTCTGCTGGCACAACTGAAAACAGAGGAGACGCTGAGAAACTGAAACAGAAGAGTATGTGCGGGCAGAGTGGGCAGAGCTGACTCTCAGAAGCGTGTGATAAGAGAGCGGGAGGGTGGAGCCAGCACAGCTGAGCACAAGCAAGGAAGACTAATTCCTCGGAGAGCTACTTCCTGGACTGTCAACCTCTCAACAACCAGTGAAATGCTCCATGGAAACAGAAAGGAGAGAGTTTTTCAACCCTGCATGGGGAACTCCAGTTCCGCGCAATGACCCACTGCAGAGACCTGCCATGGGATGGCTAAGAGAGCACCACTCTTTCCCTCCCCTCCGACTCAGAGCCCCACCAGCCCCAGCCACCACTTACTTTCTGATGGTGAAAGACCTTCACAGGGTAGGCATCATGGGCATGGCCGGGCCAAGAAGACCAAAGGTATTTCAGTTCTCCTGGGTCCCGTCTCGGATGGAAGTTGGCTACTGGTTGTGTGAACTCCACCAATTCCAACTGTGGAAAGAAAAGGGGACATGTCAACAGACAGGAAAAAAAAGAGAGAGAGAGAAAAAAAACAACAACTGGTACGCCAAGCCTGTCTAATCGGGTATAAAGCTCAACATACGCTTCCCTGAGGGAAGCTGACTCATTGAGGGAAGAAGCTTGCTTATTCACTGGGATACGGGGTGACATGTGAAGTGCCCCAAGAAAAAAAAAACACAACACGCAGGGCCGATCCTGGGTGCACACAAACACATCCTCAGTCCTGTGAGGGCCTGAGGGGTCAGCCATGTGCTGGGGAGAAGGAGGGGCGGTGGTAGAGGCCAATCCAGAGCGGGGAGAGGAGCGGAGGAGGAAGCAGGACAAGGACAGGGCGTGAGGGCGTGGAACTGAGGGCTGGAGATAGGGGAGGAGGCTGGGGTGAGGCCCCAAAGTGGGACTTAGTGGAAACCTATGGGTGCCAGACGCGGTCAAGTGTCCTCCTTCATTCTCAACTCTAGGGTGCAGAGGCTCGGGATCCTTAAAAGGTGGACAGAGCCGAGACCGGTTTGGCTCAGTGGATAGAGCGTCTCGGCCTGCAGACTTAAAGGTCCTGGTTCGATTCCGGTTGGGGACATGTACCTTGCTTGCGGGCACATCCCCAGTGTGGGGCGTGCAGGAGGCGGCTGATCGACGTCTCTCTCTCTCATCGATGTTTCTGACTTTCTAATCCCTCTCCCTTCCTCTCTGTAAAAAAAATCAATAAAATATATATTTTTTAAAAAAAGGTGGACAGACTGCTAGTGGGGTGGCCGCACTGGGACCCTCCCTTTCACTCCAAAGCTCACTTGCCCTTAATTATGTGAGAAGGGCGCTCATCAGAGCCCTTTCTGGGAGGAGGGAGCGCGAGGAGACCGAGAAATTGAAGAAATAGGGCCGTGAAAGGATCACAGGGGAGGGGAAGGGGCAGGTTGGGGGCTCCCTGCACCCCCAACAGCCCATTATTCGGCTTTTTTCTGTGTGCCTTCTTTGCGTGTGCCAGGCCTAGCGCTAGGCGTGGGTAAAAAAAAAAAAAAAAAAAAAAAAAACCGGTGTCTGCCCTCCAGGCGCTTGCAAGTCCGCAGACAGGCGTGAGAGCGGCTGGGCAGGGCCCGGCGCAGGGCGCTCCGCTGAAGATGGGGGGCCCGGCCCGCGAGCCCAGTAAGTGCCGGCTGGTGGGAAGGGCCGGGTGAGAGACGGCCGTGAACCCTGGGAAGGCGGGGGTGACGAGGATGTCGGGGGGACCCCACCCCGAGCCCCGCCCCTCTCCTCGGGGCCAAGGCGGGCCCGGCGGCGGGACCCGGGCGTGGGGACGCCGGCCCGCCCGCCGGGATCTGGACCCGCCGGGCCCCCGGCACCCCATCTCCGGGCCCCCAACATCCGCTCCCCGGGCGGCTCCAGACGCGCCGAGCGGGGCCGGACCCACCCGTCCCCACCAGCCGGCGCGCTCGCCCTCTCACCTTCACCTTCCCGGCCTCACGGCGGCCATCATGGCCCCGACGTCACCAGCAAGCGCCGGCCCGAGGCGAGGCGAGGCGGGGGGGGGAGCCGGAAGGACGCGCGCGTCACCAGCCGCCGCAGGTGGGCCGCTCCGGCCCCGGGGAGTCGTTGGGCTCCAAGCTCAGCTGATTGGACCCCACTGCTCTCTAGGGGTCAGGGGTGGGGGGGGTGCGTCTGCTCCGCGCCTGCAGAGGCATCTCAGCGCGCTCCTTCCCCCGCCCCGGGCGTCCCACGCCGATGACGCAGGCCTCGGGGACTCCCGCTGCATCATGGGGGCTGTAGTTCCGCCGGGAGTCTGCCTGGGGCTGGGGTGGGTGGGGCCTCCAGCTGTCAAGGGGCGAGGAAAACAAGGGCGTGGATGGAGGTTCCCGCTCTTTTGTCTGGTGGTGGCCCCGGGCCTGATCCCCGAGGGCTCTGCGAACTCGGGGAATCTAACCTCTCGTTTGTAATGTTAGAGAGGCGCTTTCAAGAGGAAAACAGGAAGCAAGCTGGGGCCGGGTGCCCTTCGATTGACTTTGGGAAGTAAGCACAGTGACAACAGTCACTGAGCTGGTACTTAACATACCTCATTCCATTTAACCTTCACCACAGTTCCAGGAGTCCCCCAGAGATCCCCCCAGCTCACAGGTGCAGATCACTGGGCCTCATTATGTGCCAGGCACTAGGATACAGCAATAAGCAGGTGTCCGGATGGCCCCACAGTCACAGAAGGGAAGGCCCCAAATCTGGGCTCCCCAGTCTGGCAGCCACCAGTCACATGTGCCCTGGGAGCTCCTAGTGTAAGTTGAGATGTGCTGTGAGACTTAGGACTAAAAAAGTATGTAATTCAATGATAACTCTGCATTGATTGTGTGTTAAAGTTGTGAACTTAAAAAGGGGGGTCCTGCCCTAACCCGTTTGGCTCAGTGGATAGAGCCTGCGGACTGAGGGGTCCCAGGTTGGATTCCGGTCAGGGGCATGTACCTTGGTTTTTCGGGCACATCCCCAGTGGGAGGTGTGCGGGAGGCGGTTGATCAATGTTTCTCTCTCATCAGTGTTTCTAACTCTCCCTCTCCCTTCTTCTCTGTAAAAAATTAATAAAATATATATTTTTTAAAATATTTAAAAAGAGGGGGTTCTGTGGAAAGTAATCTCAACAGGTGATTTGAGCATAAATTCCTAACTGGTAGGTGATGGTGGGTAGTCACATCCCAGGCATACAGTTTATTTACCAAAAGGCTTATCTTTGCCTTAGGCAGGCCCTGTCCATTGTTTCTATCCTTCTATGTTAACACACCTTTGAAATGCCCCCTTTCAGACTCCTCCAGACAGCACATAATCTTAACTATTCTGTACTCCCATTCTCAAATGGCTTCCTCCCACCTTCACGTAATCTTCCTTACATTCCCTCCTTAATTTCAAACACATAAAAGCTGCCAAACTTATTCTCTGGACCATTTGAGATCTTGCTCCCTGGCATAAATCATCAGTTTGACTCAAATACTCATATGAAAATTCTCTAGAGGAGGGTGGATGGGGGTGGGGTGGGGAGATATATGTCATACTTACAACAATAAAGTTTTTTTTAAAGAAAAAATTCTCTACAGGTTTGGACATTTCTTGTGAAGACAAAGTGATAATATTTTGGATAAACTGAATTAAATGAAATATAGGTTACAATTAAGTTCATCTGTTTCTTTTTACTGTTTAAAATATAGCTACTGCCCTAGCAGGTTTGGCTCAGTGGATAGAGCACTGGCCTGCGGACTGAAGGGTCCTAGGTTTGATTCCGGTCAAGGGCACATGCCCAGGTTGCAGGCTCAATCCCCAGTAGGGGGGGCGTCTAGGAGGCATGCAATATGATTATCTCTCATCATTGATGTTTCTATTTCCCTCTCCTTTCCTCTCTGAGATCAATAAAGAAATATATTTTTAAAATAAATTAAAAAGACAGCTTTATTATAAATAGAAAAAAAAGCTTTAAAATATAGCTACTTTTAAAAAATCTAAAATTACATAAGTGCCTCCTGGTGATGCTGTGGTTTATAATAAGAAATCTATGTAGTTGGTCTTTGTCCGCTGTTCCTGGCTCATAGCTCCTGAAAACCTCAGAGTTCTCTGTTTAATACCCAGAGGGGCATCTTTTGTTGTAATTTTTACTTTTGTCCTTAGTTCCTGGAATAGCTCCGGGGCTATTCAGCTAAAGGTGAAAGTGGTGCGTCTTTTGTTACTTTCCCAGCCCCTTTCCACCACACCTGAACTGATGTTAAGGAATGCCTTTTGGGAAGCCGCTAAGGATGGGAACTGGTTGCCAGGGGAACCAGTGATGTTATTAGAAGGTTGGAACTTTCAGCCCTACCCCTTCTACCTCCTGGGAGCGGAGAGGGGCTGTACATTGGCTGGATCACTAATGGCCAGTACTTTAACCAATCATGCCTCAGTAACGAAGCCTCCATACAAATCCTTGAATTACGGGGTTCAGAGAGCTTCCGGGTTGGTGAACAATTGCAGGTGCTGGGAGGGTGGTACCCTGGAGAGAGCATGGATACACCTTGCCCCTTCCCACATACCTATGCATTCCTAGGTTGTATCCTCTTGATGATGAACTGGTAACCTAGTAAGTAAACTGTTGTCCTGGGCTCTCTGAGCCACTCTAGAAAATGAATCTAACCCACGCAGGGGGTTGTGGAAATCTCTGACTTATAACTGGTCATTGTGAGCAAATACCGTTTTTCCTCCTGCCCTTTTCAGTTCCTCTGGCTGAACTAATAATCAAATTAACGTGAGACAGATTTACGGGAGAAAATGACCAACTTTGTTACACATGTCCCTTAAGAATATGAGACACCCCCCCCCCCAGGACAGATGGGACAGTTAAGGCCTATATGCCATCTTGAGCTAAGGAGAAAGGTGGGGGTTGTGATTTGGGACTTCAAAGGGCAGGAAGGCAATGCCAGGGGAAATAGAAAAGTAAATGTTTGCTGGGTCATCTTTAACAATGGGACACCCAAGGGACCCTTAACTTTGCTAGGTTCCTCCCTGTCACACCTATCTCATACTAACCTCTAGTTATTGATGAAAATACTCCCTTCCTGAGCAGGTCTTCCACCTAAATTCCTTTAATTTTAAAATATATTGTATTGCTTTTTTACAGAGAGGAAGGGAGAGGGATAGAGTTAGAAACATTGATGAGAGAGAAACATTGATCAGCTGCCTCCTGCACACCTCCTACTGGGGATGTGCCCTCAACCAAGGTACATGCCTTTGACCGGAATCGAACCTGGGACCTTTAAGTCAACCGGTTAGGGCTTGATTTTTTTTTTTTTTTTTTTAGAAAGAAGGAAGAGAGGAGCGTCAATTATTGTTCCAGTCATTTATGCATTCATTGGTTGATTCTCATATGTGCCCTGACCAGGGGTGGAACCACCAATCTTGCTGTATCAGGATGAGATGTTGAGTCACCCATCCAGCGTTAAATCCTTTTAGTTGGGAGATTAGGGGGTAGGTCAACAATTCTTCCTGATCCTTTGTTTCTTCACCAGCTTAAAATAATCAGGATCCCAAAAGGTGTATTTTGGGTGGCAAACTCTGCTTCCTCTCCTGGACCAGCAGCACGGGTGACTACCTGGACCTGTGATGAGCTTTTGAATGGGGGAGGGGCAGCCTCGTGGGACTGAGTCCTAAATTTGCTCTCTCCAGATAGATAGTGTCGGAATTGAGTTAAATTTGTAGGACAACCCTTCCCGCGTCTGCTGAGAGCTGGAGAACTCTTTGATGTGGGGAAAACCCCACACATTTGGTGATCAGAGGTTTCAGACGTGGAGTATTGATTATATGGAGCATAAAGGAAAACAATAGAGTTTTCTATTTCTACTGGACATCGCTGGTCAGTAACCATGGGAGAATCTCTCCACAAACACCGCAGAAGGCAACCAGTATCCGCTGGACCTACCGGCTTATCAGTTGGCCAGAGGAAGCTGTCCCGACCTATTGTTGCCTTGAGTCAGACTCTGAACTATGGAGCTGCAACCAGACAGTGCCTCAGGGTGTGGCCAGGCCTCGGGGTGTGGCCAGGCCTCCCAGATGTGATTCCCATCATCTCAGACTAGCAGCACTGCCCTGTAGAGTGCCCCTGACTGCTTCCTCCCCCAAGCTCCTGGCCTCCCTAAGGAGACTCGATCCTGCCAGGGCAGGGACTGAATCACCAAATTCCATTTCCCTTCCCTTCTTCGGCATTTGCCTGGAGGCCCTCCTGTGTAAACAGTATTCTGTCCACCCCCTCCTGTGAGCGCTGGCCCAGGCCCTGGCCACCTGCCTGCTCTGCTGGAGACTCACAATCCGTCCCCAGCCTTCTAATCCGCCCCCCTCCCCCGCCCCCACCTGCACCAGGGTGCCCTCTCTGGAACAGCAGCAAGCTGTAAGGCCCTCCAAGACTCCCTGTGCGGCTGGCAGTGTCGTTGGGGAGTGCAGGGCCGGGGTAGCGTGCATTTGCGGACCTTTCTCTTCTGTGTTTCCTATTTCGATGTTGATGGACTTGTTCCCTGTCCATTGGAATTGCATTTGCAATCAGAAAAAAAGATAACAGCTAAAAATACCCCTAACGCATCTTACGTAGGTGAGATCCGTTCAGAAAGGGCACCCAAGAAACAGGTTGGGCATGGTTGCTTCTGGGAAGAACTGGGCAGTCAGGGGTGAGAGATGAACACGATTAAGATTTGTGCTGTTTGCGCTAACCGGTTTGGCTCCGTGGAGGGTCCCAGGTTCGATTCCGGTCAAGGTCATATACCTTGGTGGCGGGCACATCCCCAGTAGGGAGCGTGCAGGAGGCGGCTGATGGATGTTTCTCTCTCATTGATGTTTCTAACTCTATCCCTTTCCCCTTCCTCTCTGTAAAAAAATAAATAAATCCAATATATTTTTAAAAAAGGATTTGTGCTGTTTGAATTTACCCTGGGCCAATGACCCCAATTAAAGAGTAAAGTCCAACTTTTCCTCGATAAAGTCCATCTCGCCTTCGCCTGGGGAAATGGGCTTTGACCGTCTGACCCCACCTGTCTGTGCCTGGCTGGCTCCAGGGCCTGACCTGGAGTCTCTGTGCCTCCGAGAAACCGTGCCCCCTCCACGGCTGGCCAGAGCGCCTCTGCTCTCAGGCTCCCTCAGCCCCCCTCAGCCTTGGCCTGGGTAGTTCTTGGTGGGAGCGAGGAGCTGTCCTGTGCGTTAATTACAGAGTGTCCAGAGGCATCCTGGCCTCTGCTCACTAGTGCAGCGGCTTTTCTTGCCCCTTCCCCGTGGCGATAACCAAAAATGCCTTCAGACACTGCCAGACGTCCAATGTCCCCGAGGGGGCAAAATCGCTCTTAGCTGGGAAGCACGGAGTCACCACGCCACCAGTCCCTCCCTCCCTCCCCCACAGCAGCCTGTCCGCCCGGTGGCACTTCACACTGGTCCACAGCGAACGCATGTGGTTCTCTCTGCCCTGGCCTGGCTGCCCACTGAGAGATGCCAGGGGTAGGGGCCAGGTTCCCGCTGAAATCATATCCAAAGCCCTGTCCCCGGGGGGTGGGAGCGGCTGGTGAGAGTTAATGGGGAGAAAAGGAGACTTCTGTGATACGTTAAACAAGAAATAATTTCAGCTGCAACCGGTTTGGCTCAGTGGATAGAGCGTCGGCCTGTGGACTGAAAGGTCCTAGGTTCGATTCCGGTCAAAGGCATGTATCCTGGTTGCGGGCACATCCTCAGTAGGGGGTGTGCAGGAGGGGGCTGATCGATGTCTCTCTCTCATCGATGTTTCTAACTCTCTATCCCTTTCCCTTCCACTCTGTAAAATATCAATAAAATATTTTTTTTAAAAAGAAAGAATTTCAATTAAAAAACTAAGAAATAAATCCCCGTCCCTACCGCTTACCTGTGTGACCTTTGGCCAATTACTTGGCCTCTCTGAGCCGACCTTTCCTCATCTCTAAAGAGGACATAATAGCCTCATCCCAGAGGGCTGTGTGCCGAGTGCCTGGCAGACACAATGCCCAGCCCACAGGAAGGGACGGATGGATGGATGCCAGCTTTTGCTATGAATAAATGCCCCGATTTGTTAAGTGCCACGAGAAGAGTCTCCCAGGGCCTGGTGGGGCTGACAGACGTTGGGGAGTTCTCTGAGGTTCCTGTTTGCAGGAAGGGAAGTCAGCGAGGGCTTCAGAGAGGAGGTGACAGCTGAGGCAGATCCTGACGGATGAAGGAGCTCACCCCAGGCAGCCGGTGCCTGGCTCACACAGACAGGTTTGTGGAGTATGCACGTGATCCCAAGTTCATGGGCTTGTTTGGGAAACGCAGGCCCGGAGCCTCCTGAGAGATCTTTCTTTCTTTCTTTCTTTCTTTCTTTCTTTCTTTCTTTCTTTCTTTTAAATATATTTTATTGATTTTTTACAGAGAGGAAGGGAAAGGGATAGAGAGTTAGAAACATCGATGAGAGAGAGACATCGATCAGCCGCCTCCTGCACACCCCCTACAGGGGATGTGCCCGCAACCAAGGTACATGCCCTTGACCGGAATCGAACCTGGGACCTTTCAGTCCGCAGGCCGACGCTCTCTCCACTGAGCCAAACCGGTTTCGGCCTGAGAGATCTTTCTTGCCAATCATGGACTCTTAACACGCCTCCCCTCCCCAATCCCGGCGCAGACACTCCCCCCCCCCCGCCCCCCCCCCCTTACCAAGAGCACTCACCCAGCCAGGCAGCTCCCCCTTTGGTGGTTTGAACGACTTTTAATAGAAACTCTCCTGTTTCTGTCTGTCCCTCTCTCCAGAGGCCTGGGGACATGCAGGACAGGGTGACGCAGTACAGTGTGTGGACATGTCACTCCCTCCCTCCCACCCCGGCCAGGGTCAAGTAGAGGATGGCACTGTGGCATCCATGCCTTTCCCGCCTTCCAGGACGTCTGCCGAGTCACCATCTGCAGGGACAGCATGTGGCTCCCGTGACACGAGCCAGGCAAGAAGGGGCTTCCGCAGTGCCGGGGAGTGCTGGAGTCTGGTCCAGGTCTCGGGGTGGGCCCTGAAGCTTGAAGCAGAAGATCGGGGGCTGCCGCTCCATGTAGGAGAAGTTCTGGGGGGTGGCTCGACGCCCCGAGAACCTCTGGGGCAGCTAGGGAAGCCCCCGTCTGCTCAGTGTCACTCGTGGAAGGGCCAGAGGGAGGAAGACAAGTGGAAGAGGATGAGCTGTTCAACGCCGTGAAAGTGAAAAAAGTCTCCCCAGGAGCTGGGAGCAGAGCACCAGGAAGGTCCCAGCCAGGGGGGCAGCCTCGCCTCCAGCCTGCGGCCCGGTCTCCCCGATGGCAGCTCCGAGAGCAATGGGAGGTCCGGAACCTGGAGGCCGAGGGGGTTCCCTGGGGTCCCGGCCAGGGTTGTTGGCAGAGAGGAAAACGTCCGAAGCAGCCGGGCCTGGCCAGTTAGGGATCGACGAAGGAGACGGCGATGTAGCGGGTGCCCTTGGTGGTGGGGAGCCCCTCGTGGTAGTGCGTGAGTCTCCCGGGGTGCATGAGGGCCCAGCCCTTCCGTGGGGCTCGGATGGAGCAGTTGTAGCGCAGGAACCGACAGCCACCGCCCTAGGAGACGTGAAACGTCAGTTTCCCAACAGGAAGTGTCAGTTCCCCCACAGGAAGCTGGGCCCTCCCCTCCCCCTCTCCCTTCTTCCATCCGAGCCACCACCACCCAGCAGCCCTCAGCACAGCCTGCCTGGGCCGCCTGTGGAGTGACAGCCATATGCTGCCTAAGGAGGTCACTCAGCAAAGACTGAGTGATCAAGAGGCAGGCAGCCCTGGCCGGTTTGGCTCAGTGGATAGAGCATCGGCCTGCAGACCAAAGGGTCCTAGGTTTGATTCCGGTCAAGGGCACATGCCCGGGTTGCAGGCTCGATCCCCAGAAGGAGAGGTGCAGGAGGCAGCCAGTCAATGATTCTCATCATTGATGTTTCTCTCTCTCTCTCCCTCTTCCTCTCTGAAATCAATAATATATATATATATCTTTTAAAAAAAAGTCAGGCAGCCCTGGGCAAATGTCAGCCACACCCTTTATTAACTGTGACCAGCCTGGGCCTCAATTTCCCCTTCTGTAAAATGGGCATTCAATTGCTCAGAGTTGTGAGAATTCAAGAAGATGATACAGGTAAGAGCTTAGGGCCAGGTTTCTCAACCTCAGTACTATGGACATTTTGAGGCAGATAATTCCTTTTTTTGTAATTGTGGTAAAATACCACATAAACTTTACCGTGGTAACCATTTTTAAGTGAACAGTTCAATGGTATTGAGTACTTTCATACGGTTATGCAGAATCGTCGTGACAGGCCAGACCATTCTTTCCTGTGGGGCTTTACCCACTCCATGCCAGTAGCACTGAACATGCCTTCAGATATTGCCAATGTCCCTTGGTTGAGGTGGGGGAGCAAAATCCTCCCTATGAGAACCCCTGGCACATTGTCCACTCTCAAAAACAAAAAACAAGTGTTTTTATGGGGCTCCTTCACAGTGTGTAACCCGGGAGGGACTGAGCCACAAAAAAACTCCTTAAAAACAGCAGCTTAGGGAGTGAATGAACGAATGAATGAATGGCTCTACAGCTGATCACACCCCAGGCCTCCCTGGGGGTCCTAAGGCCCAGAACTGCTCCTCCTCACCCTCCTGTCTTCCTGGTTCCCCCAGATTCCCCTCCAGCCACAGCCTGGGTTTAGTCATCCCCAAAGCAGCCCTCTTTCCAAGGATGACTCGGACCCTGAACTTGTTACGACTTAGCTACCGCGAGTCCCCGTACCCATGACCTGGATGAACGCATGTCATCCTCACAGCTGTGGGGAGGGCACTTTAAGTTTGCCCAGGAGATTGCCTGAGGCCCCCAGAGCAAGGAGAGGGGGGGGATGGGCAGGACCCAGGTGAGGTCATCTGCTCTGGCTCCAGCCTCCTGGTCTAAAGCCCTCTCCCTCCTGCCAAACCGTGCTCTGAGCGCCCCCTCCCAGAAAGCCTTCTCCAGGGGCCCAGCGCCCGTTCTCTGTGGTTCCCAGTTCTCTGGTGCTGCTGTCCCCGGGGCCCTCAGCTTCAAACACCCTGCAAGCTGCTCCCAGCCAGCCTCCCTCCTGCCGGCTCCCTGGGCCAGCGCGGCCCGGCTCACCTCGTAATCCTCCCCGACCCGGTTGAGGGCGATGTTGATGGTGAAGGTGGAGGCGTCGTGGTGCGGCATCAGCGAGGGCTGCTCGTCGGGCTTGTAGCGGACCACGAAGGCCAGGTCGAACTGGGCCTGGGCCAGGGAGAGACAGAGAGCTGGCCTGAGAGGCTGCGCAGGCCCGGAAGGCGGGGTGTCCAGGGGGCCCCTCATTGTCTGCTGGGACATCGGCTCCCTGAGGGCGGTTTATCTAACACTATGTTCTCCAGAGCCTGGTACAGGGCCTGGCTCAGAAACGGTTCTCAATACAAATGTGGAGAGGGCCGAAACCGGTTTGGCTCAGTAGATAAGAGTGTCGGCCTGTGGACTGAAAGGTCCCAGGTTCGATTCCGGTCAAGGGCATGTATCTTGGTTGCGGGCACATCCCCAGTAGGGGGCGTGCAGGAGGCAGCTGATCGATATCTCTCTCTCATCGATGTTTCTGACTTTGTATCTCTCTCCCTTCCTCTCTGTAAAAAATAAATAAAATATATTTAATAAATAAATAAATAAATAAATAAAATATATTTTAAAAAAATGTGGGCAGGAAGGGAAGGACTGGAGGGAGGAAAAGAAGGGGAGGAGAGAAAGCAGGAGAGAAGAGAGGGAGAGGAAGGAGAGGAAGGAGGGGAGAAGGGAGAGAGGAAGGAGAGGAGAAAGGGGAGGAGGGAGAAAGGAAAGAGAAGGGAAGGAAGGTAGAATGAATGAATCTAATCCTCAGCCAAGACCGGTGTGGCTCAATGGATAGAGCGTAGGCCTGCAGACTGAAAGGTCCCAGGTTCGATTCCGGTCAGGGGCATGTACCTTGGATGTGGGCACATCCCCAGTAGGGAGCGTGCAGGAGGCAGCTGGTCGATGTCTCTCTCTCATCAATGTTTCTAGCTCTCTGTCCCTCTCCCTTTCTCTCTGTAAAAAAATTAATAAAATATATATTTTTTTAAAAAAAGAATCTAATCCTTACATGCTCCCAACTATCTAGTCCTGTGGTTCCTTGAGGGCAGGGCCCAGGCACACCAAAGCAGGTGTTTGGAGAAAATCGTGTGAACGAGGAAGTGACAAGAACAGAGCCAAAGAGGCATCAACAGACAGGTGAGTGAGGGAGTAAAGGGGACCCGAGGGAAGAGGGCATGCGGGCCACTGACCGGGGCGTCTGGTGAGCTGGCACGGCAGCCATGGATACAGGCAGGGGTCAAGGACCCAGAGGGAGGACTCAGATGGTCAGAGGATGTCAGAGGACAGAGGCAGAGCGGCCCCGCCTTCCCTGGCCCCAGCACCTGATAGGAGGAGGCTTCCCTCCTGCCTAGAGACCAAATATTCAGGCCTCTGCCCCGCTGGGAACACGTCTGTCCCCTCCCCCCCACCGCCCCCAGCGCCTCCACCCTTGTCCGGTCCTGGCTGCACCCAGCCTGCCCACCCTGGTGTAGTAGCCGGGGTAGAGCTTCTCGGTCACGGGCGCGATGTACTCCACCAGGAATTTGTGCCACTCCCGCTCAAAGCTGATCTGGTTCATGTGGATGTCGATGGTCGGCACGTTCTCGTAGCCGCCCTGGATGCGGTTGTCCTGGAAGCGACCCAAAGAGCGTGGTGATGGCCCTGATTCCTGCCACCTGTCCAATCCCCTCCCCTTGACCTTGAACTGATGGGATGAGGGCAAAGGGGAAGGGGTTTTGAAGGAAACTAGTCGGTCGACTTTGGTTTAATCAAAAGGGAGATGATGCTGGGTGAGCCTTTTTTTAAAAAGTATTTTTACTGATTTCAGAGAGGAAAGGAGGAGAGAGAGAAACATCAATGATGAGAGAGAATCATTGATCGGCTGCCTCCTGCATGCCCCCTACATGCCCCCTACTGGGGATGGAGCTTGCAACCTGGGCACGTGCCCTTGATCGGAGTTGAACCTGGGACCTTTCAGTCCACAGGCTGACGCTCTATCCACTGAGTCAAACCAGCTAGGACACTGGGTGAGTCTTTAAAGGAGGATCTTGGAGGCCAGCCGGTGTGGCTCAGTAGCTGAGCATTGACCTATGAACCAGGAGGTCACAGTTCCATTCCCAGTCAGGGCACTGCGGGTTGCAGGCTCAGTCCCCAGTTGGGAGCATGCAGGAGGCAGCCCATCAATGATTCTCTCTCATCACTGATGTTTCTATCTCTCCTTTTCCCTTCCTCTCAGAAATCATTAAAAATATACTGTAAACAAATAAAGGAGGATCTCGAAGGGAGAGAAGCTCCCTGCTGGCCCGGAAGAGGCCAGTCGCCTTGAGCTCCACAGTGCAAGGAAATGCACTCTGCCGTGTGAGCTTGGAATATGAGCACCAACCCCGGCTGACTCCCTGACGGGGCCCTGGGAGACCCTGAGCAGAGCACCAGCTAAGCCACACCCAGACCCCAACCCACCGAACCTGGAGAGAGTAAGTGGATGTTTTAAGCTTGGTGGTCCCTGGTTACACAGCAGAGAAACCCCAGGCAGAGGGCCACAGGGTAGCTCAGGCACCAATGTCCCAGAAAGCCGGGGCCCTGGAGCGCAAGGATCCACCAGACCCAACACGCACGGGCTGTGCCGGGACCAGAGGTGAGTCACTCACTGCCAGGCTGAGGTTAGCGCTCTCTGAGGCCCAGGCCCAGGGCGCTGTGCCTTTAACCAGGGTCTTGGGCTCTGCGAGAGGAGGCAGCAATGGGATTCCTCCTTCAGCAGGTGCAACTTGCTGCTAAGGTGGGGTGGTTGGTGGTCCTGGTGGGGTGCTGTCGCCTCCTAACTGCTCCTCCCTCACCCACACCTGCTCACTCCTCCCCCTTTCCACGCCCAATCTGGGAAGGAAGCCCAATCCCTGGAAGAAGACGAACTGGAAACCTAGCACCTTAAGGTTCAGGATCTCAAAGTCAGCCTGTGGCATGGCAGCTCAGAAAACAGCATCCCAGCCCATTCCGTAATCCCTCTGCTCCCAAATGCCAGCGCCCCCATCTGAAGGGTCCCAGGCAAAGGGAGGACGGGTCTGGGGGGAGGGGCGGGCACCCACCAGTCCCAGTCTAGGCACCTGAGGCTCCCACCTTGTTGTCTCCCAGAGACCACTGGCCATAGTGCTCCATCTCCTCCACCAGCTCGTCACAGGCCGTCTCGGTGAAGATGGGGAACCAGTAGACATCCGGGCAAGGCTGGGGAGGGGAGGGACTTGGTCACAGGGGTCCAAAGTGGCCACACCTCATCCTCCCCCTGATCCCCTGGTCCTCGGCAGAACCCGCCACGGGCAAGAGACCCCTTGTGCGGTCTGCGCCCTGCCCCCCCCCTGGTCTGAGAGCCTCTGAGTGTGCCCCCGAGAGTCCCTGGGGAGGCCGGACTCAGCGAGATGCTGAAGGAAGAAAAAACTGGAGCTCAGAGCCGGCCAGGGTCACAGAACTGCCAGGGCCAAGGCCAGAGCCACCAGTGTGGGGGCGCTGAGGGAGCAGAGGCCTGCTGGCTCGGGGGGAGGCAGGGGCCAGGGTCTGCCGCTGAAGCCACATGCCTTTCCTCTCTTTCCCGCCTTGGCCAGAAAAAGAAGCCGGAGGCCCCCAGGCCCGGCAGATCCCAGCTGGACAGTGCCGGCAGGAAGAAGGGGTCACCACTGCCCCTTCCCTGGCCAGAGCGCAGAAAGGGGGCACGCCACCTCCCCCCGGTCAGCTAGCATCGCTCTGTCCTCTGAGGGTCCGGTCCAAACCCAGGAGCCTCATGCCCAGGGGTGCCCAGTCCTCACCATCTCCACCAGCTTCCCCGCCAGCGCCTTGGTGTAGTTCTCGTGGATGTACTTCTCCTTCCAGTCCTGGGGGGAGAGGGAAGCGGGATGGGGTCCTGGGAACTGGCCTGGGCCAGCTGGACTCAGCCCTTGCTCAGCTCCAAGAGGGGCCTCCTCCCTCCTACCCTCGCCCCCCCGCTCCCCGCCACACACAACGTAAGTGAACGTCCCCGCGTCTGGAGGAGCTGGTAGCCTCTGTGCCCACAGGGTGCACTGTGGTGTTTGAGCGTAAAAGGATGCCCCCGGGAGCTGTGTTTGCATGTGTATGTACACGTGTGCAGATGCATACAGGTAGGTCTATGTCAGCGGTTCTCAACCAAAGTGGCCTAAGACCATCGGAAAATGCAGATATTTACATCACGATGCATCACAGTAGCAAAATTTCATGGTTGGGGGTCACCACCACATGAGGAACTGTATGCAAGGGTCGCGGCCTTAGGAAGGTTGAGAACCACTGGTCTATGTGAAGACAGAGGCATGGGCCCACACCGGACACCAGCTCACAATGTATAAGGACACGGTCACCGTTTTCTCCTCTTCTGATCACAGCGTTCTCAGGGGCCAGTCAGGCGGGGACAGTGTACCCATTTTAGAGCCAAGATAACTGAGGCCCCAAAGGTGGAGTGAGGCTCAACCAAGTCACAGCTAATGGGCCTCTGACTCTGCGCCTCTCCTCCACTAGATGGCGCTGCCTCTCAAAACCTCCTCTTCCTCCTCAAGTCTGCAGACAGGCCCCCCGCCCGGAAGGTGAAGGAAGGCAGGTGGCCTGCGGGGTCCCAGTGTCCAGCTCTGAGAGGGAGGCAACTCCGGCTACAGGATCCCTGGGCCCCCTCCACTCCCGCCCGCCCCTCCAGGCCTCACCTCCGGGTTGCTGAACACCTCCCAGAGGTCGTTGTGGAGGTGGGTGGTCTGGTAGTTGTCCAGGGAGAGCAGGCGGCCGAAGGTGTGCCGGTTGGTCAGGAACATGAACACATCCTGGGGAAACCAGGCCGATGAGAGACCCTCCCCTCCCCTGCACCCCCCGGGAGGGACATGGCAGCAGCCGCCTCTGCCCACCAGGCTCACCCACACCTGACACTCGGATGCAATCAGGGAGGGCTTCCTGGGGGACTGAATGGGAATGAAAGAATGAATGTGCCCAGGAAAAGGATGGTGTTCTGATCCTGGAGTTTGGGGTACAGGGGGAAACATCAACATGCAGTCACATTTTTTTTAAAGCCACAGAAAATAGTGGGTGGGTCACAGGAAGAGGGTAAGGGTGTTGCTTGGGCACATTACTTGGAGTACCTTTAGATGGAAAGTTTCATGTTTTTTAAGGTGCTGTCAAAAACGTAAATAAGCCGAAACCGGTTTGGCTCAGTGGATAGAGCGTTGGCCTGTGGACTGAAGGGTACCAGGTTCGATTCTGGTCAAGGGCATGTATTTGGTTGTGGGCACATCCCCAGTGGGGGGTGTGCAAGAGGCAGCTGATCGATGTCTCTCTCTCTCAATGTTTCTAACTCTCTATCCCTCTCCCTTCCTCTCTGTAAAAGAGTCAATAAAATATATTTAAAACAAAGTAAGTAAATAAAATAGTCGAGCCAGCATGGCTCAGTGGTTGAACATTGACCTATGAACCAGGAGGTCTCAGTTCCATTCCTGGTCAGGGCACATGCCCTGGTTGCGGGCTCCATCCCCAGGAGGGGACGTGCAGGAGGCAGCTCATCCAATGATTCTCTTTCATCATTGATGTTTCTCTCCCTCTCCCTCTTCCTTCTGCTCTGAAGTTAATTACAGTACACTTTAAAAAATAAAATAGATGGTGTAAAACCGGGGTCTGCTAAAATGATCCCCACAGTCGAGGCCGGTATTTCTAGCTCTCTATCCCTCGCCCCTTCTTCTCTGTAAAAAATCAATAAAAAATATATTTAAAAACTAAAAATAAAATAAAATAAAATGATCCCCACAGACCTCGAGGACAGCCCGCGTGCCAGTGCCCCGCGTGTCCCCGCCAGGCCTGGCAGCCTTTGAGTGGCCCTGCTGGGACCTCAGAAGCTCCAGGGCGCGCGGTGACCAGGGCCCCCTCTGACTGCCCCCCGAGGCTGACCTGCTGGCGGACATTGGCGCAGAAGGCCATGTCGGGGTCCAGCTTGCTGTGGTGGAACAGGTCTGTCTGCTGCAGCTCAGCCCGAAGGGCGCTGCCTTTCATCAGGTAGACGTTCGAGATGTAGGGCACATTCCAGACGCCCCTGGGTGAGAGAGAGGAAGATGGGGGGGCCACCGGCTTGTGTTGAGGGTCACAGACTCAAGGCCGGGGCCAAGGGAAGGGCATGACAGTGCTGCTTTGAGTCCCCTTCCCTGGGCAATGGGCCCAGCATAATTGTCGGGAAGTCCTTCTGTGTGTCTGACTGCAGTCTCCCTTGCTTCAGGTTCGGTGGGAACGTGAGGGCAATAAGGACGAGCATGCTGGGGAAGGGGGTGCTGCCAGGCCAGGAAGCAGACACAGGAGGGTGCCCCCCATCCTGCCGGTACTCACACACGCCGCCCCTGCACGATGTCCACGTAGTCCTCGGAGCGGGCATAGTAGCCGTCTGCGCTCAGCGCTCCCCAGAAGTTGGACCACAGCCTCCCATGGCGGGTCATCAGTGGGGCGATGACGTTCCTGAGGAAGGGAGCGCCTCAGAGGGGTCCCTCTGCCCACTGGGAGCTTGGGGGGGCTCTAACGAGGGTGTGGGGAAGGGTGGGGGGTCTGTTTTAACCTGCAAGCACCTCCCTGGGGCAGGGCCTGGAGGCGGGTTTGGCCCCTCTGATGCCTTTTCCCTCCCTCGGAGCAGCCAAGAACAGGGGGCGAGCGGGGGATGGCTTAGGTGGGGGTGCAGAGTGGGGGGAACCAGGACAAGGTGGCCGGGCTGGGGCAAGCTCAGGGTAGTCGATGAGGCCAAGCAGAGGAGGAGAACACAGGCAGGGAAGGCTCCCAGCAGGGCCCCAGGCCTATCCCGGGAGCCCCACTCTGAGGGCCCATCTGCCGGCCAGCTGCAGCCCCCCCCCACCCCCCACCCCCCACCCTCGGCCCACAGCCTCACTTGTTCTGCTCAATCAGCAGCCGCAGGATTTGGGGCTCGGTCAAGGCCACGTCGGCATCCACGCTGAAGTAGTAGGTACAGCCGTGGTCCTGCCGGCACAAATCCCTGCAGGCGGGGGACGCAGGGTCAGTGGGGGTGAGGCTCTGGTGCCACCTTCCCGACCAGGAGCCACGGAGCGCCCGGCAGCTGCCCCCCCCCCCCCCGCCCCCCCCCCCCCCCCCCACTGCGGTCACCGGGGACCGGCCCCGGGTCTTGGGAGAGGCTGGGCCGCCCAGGTGCAGGTTGGGACCAGCAGCCTCGAAGGTCCCTCCCAATACCAAGCCCCCAACCCCGAGGCAGATCCCAGACTCTCAAGACGAAGGCCCAGCGCTTGACATCAAGCTGGCATCAAGCGCCCCGAAAACCCTGGCTCTGGGGAAGCCCCGTCCATAGACAGGCTCCCATGGGGCCCAGGGCCAGGGCAAACTGGTTGTGCCTTCCCAGAGGGCAGTGGTTCTCAACTTTCCTAATGTCTCGACCCATTAAGACAGCTCCTCATGTGGTGGTGACCCCCAACCATACAATTATTTCCATTGCTACTTCATCACTGTCATTTTGCTACTGTTATGAACTGTAATGTAACTATCTGGTAGGCAGGATGTATTTCATTGTTACAAATTGAACATAATTAAAGCATAGGGATTAATCACAAAAACAATATGTAACTATATATTGTGAAATATTTATTTCTCATGACAAATAAATGAAATTTTGTCTTGAATCGTGGTGCAGCATGGGTAACAGCCTTCATATAACAACAGTAAACTACATGGCTACACTCTGCTACCCCGAGGAGCGGTGTGTTGGTTCCCAAGACCATGGGAAATAGGTGTTTTCTGATGGTCTTAGGCGACCCCTGTGAAAGGGTTGTTCGACCCCCAAAGGGGTCGTGACCCACGGGTTGAGAACCGCTGCTGTAGGGTGTCTGGGGCCTTGTATCAAAGCCTTAACTAGGATTCACGATCCGGATCCAGCCCACGGCCTGGTTTCGTGTGGCTCCGGAGCTAAGAGTGGTTTTCCATTTTTAACCGGTCGGGGAAAAGAATGTAAGTTGCACGAGGGTATTAGACATTCAAACGTCAGCGTCCATAAATAACGTTTGGCTGGAGGCCAACCTCGCTCACGCACGCGACGCCAGCAGCTCTGAGTGGCTGCGGCTGAGCCCGCCAAGCTGGTGTGCACAGATTCACAGTCTAGCCCTTTAGGGACAGTCAGTTCCTCCATCGTCAACATAAACCACGAGGGAATCAGAGATGATTTCTCAAGTTGTCAGCACTTATCCACTTCTGGTCCCTCCCGTCCTTCCTTTCTCAGACCGGCTTCCCCAACGCTGACACTGCTCAGCCCCAGCCAATCGCAAGGCAGAGGCTAGTTCCCCATCTGACAGAGGGAAACAAGGAGGCCCCGAGAGGGGCGGGACCCTGCGGGAGGCCACCCGGACTTCCGATTGCCTCTGACCCCCAACTCACGCGCCCAGGTTCCGGGCATCAGCACTCGCCACCTGCATCTCGGGGCCCACCAGCTTCACAGACTGGTACTTGCCGCCATGCTCCGCCAGGAACTGCTCCACCTGAGCCTTGTGGTGCTGTTCCTGGGGAAGAGGGGGTGGAGGAGGAGGATGAGGGACCCCCACACCTTCTGCGACCGCAGGCTGCGCCCCTTCTTTCCTGGCACATGCCTGGCCACCTGCTTTCCTGAACGCCACGCCTTTGCCCAGAAAGGCCAGACCTTCTGCCTGGAATGTCCCCCCTCGCCACCATCCTCCCCTGGCCAGGCCAGGTCCACGGGCCTCTTAAGAGCCTCTGTCACCAGGACAGCACCGCAATCCTCAGGCCCCCCATCCAGATCATCGATTCTGCCGGGCCACCCAGCACCCCCACCATACCCCGCTACCCACGTGGTTGTGAATGAAGAGCCGCGTCCGTTTCTGGGGGTAGTGGAGGCGCAGCAGCCGCTTGAAGAACAGCGACAGGAACGGCGTGGGCTGCTCGATGAACACGCCGACCAGGACGGAGGGAAGAGCTTCATCCTGCGGGCAGAGGGGCAGCCGAGTCCAGCCACGGAGCCACCCCGGAGCCAGAGGGGTGTGCACCTAGCAGGCCAGGGGCCCGGGCTGGGGGCTCTGAGTAGGATGGGCAGGTGGACAGAGGCAAGGACCGGCGGGAGGCGGGAGCGGCCCCTGCTGGGGACCAGGAATAGCGCAAGCCCTGACTCGGAGCCAGAACTAGCTGATGGCAGACTGTTGGGGAGCTTGGCGGGTATGGGGTTCGATGTGGGGCCACAAATGAGGAAGGAGGTTTGGGGAATAGGGACGAGGCTGCAGGAGAGCCTGAACGGCCAGGTAGAAAAATGGGAACACAGCCAAAACCGGTGTGGCTCAGTGGATAGAGCGACTGTGAGGTCCCAGGTTCGATTCTGGTCAAGGGCATGTACCTTGGTTTCGGGCTCATCCCCCATAAGGGGGTGTGCAAGAGGCAACTGATCGATGTTTCTCTCTCATCGATGTTTCTAGCTCTCCATCCCTCTCCCTTCCTCTCTGTAGAAAATCAATAAAATGTATATATATTTTTAAAAATTGGAACACAGGCATCAGGGAAGATGTGGAGCCATGTGCAGTCTGAGAAGGCTTCCTGGAGGAAGTGCCTGGTGAGGAGCAGGACGGAACCCCAGACAGGGAGGTAATCCCTTTACGCTCCACCAAAGACAACAGTCTCTTCCAGAATCACCCATCTCCCCCACCCCAGCTTCTGGCGGCCTTACCCCGATGCCCTTGAGGCTGCGTAGGCCCTCGTCGCACACCACACAGCCGGTCTCGAAGGTCCAGAAGCGCGGGATGTAGTTGCCCAGGTAGTTCAGCTGCAGCTGTGGGGGACGAGGCATCTGAGAGGTGCCAGTCCCGCCTACCTGCACCCCCTGAGGCCTCTCTTCCTGGGACCCCGCCAGCTGCCACCCCTGAGGGTGCAGGAATGTGACCTTATTTTTGGAGGGGGGCCTTGAAGACAGCATGCTCCTCCCCCTGGAGGTCACCCCAGCTGAGGGAGGGCAGAGGGAGGGCCTGGCGCCCTGGTGCTTTTTCAGCTCTGGATGGGCTGAGAGCTTGTCAAATGCAGATTTCCAGGCCCCGCCTCTTGGAGATTCCCATTGGCCAGCTTGTGGGCAGGGTTGGGAATTCTGCGTTTTAACACCTCCCCCTTCCTCTCCCTTCCACTGATTCTGATTCGGGTGGTTGAGGACCTCTCACTCAGAGAACTGTGGGGTGAACCGGGGGCCAGTTCCCAGGGGCCCGTCTGTAGCTCCAGGAGCATGAGGACCAATCTGTGCTGTTCATGACCGACCAGTTCTCATGCCCTGGTGCAAACATTCAATAAATATTTCTTCAGCCCTGGCCGGTTTGGCTCAGTGGATAGAGCGTCGGCCTGCGCACTGAAAGGTCCCGGGTTCGATTCCGGTCAAGGGCATGTACCTTGGTTGCGGGTACATCCCCAGTAGGGGGCGTGCAGGAGGCAGCTGGTCAATGTTTCTCTCTCATCGATGTTTCTAACTCTCTATCCCTCTCCCTTCCTCTCTGTAAGAAATCAATAAGATATATTTTAAAAATTAAAAAATAAATATTTCTTCAATGAACGAACGAGCCAGCCCCAGGGTGGCGAAGTATGGGTGACTCAGGGCAGCTGAGCCTGGGCCTGGGTGGGGGTGGGGCTTTCTTCGTGGTCTGCGGTCCAGCAGGATCAACAGGGCATCAGCGGCCACCACATCAGGAAAGAGGCTCCACGCGAACTCAGATCTGAGGGCAACGCCTACAAGCTCTCGGGCACTAGGGGGGTGACCCTGGCCCCAAGGAGCGGCTGACCCCCTCCCACCCTCACCCCCCGGGACCTGGGGCCCCTCCCTACCTTGGTGGGCCCGTTGCCATGAATCAGGACCGGGAGGGTGTCGTAGGCCAGGTTTCGAGCTCGAACATGGCCCATTTCGAACTTCATCACAACCTCGTCTGGGGGGAGAGATCACAGCGCCACCCAGCGTCAGACCCAGAGGCCGAACTCGGGGGCTGATGGGCTGGCTCACATCCCCAGGGAGCAGGGTATCCCCCTACGTTAGTGTTCCACCTCTCAGCTCCTTAGTTTCCCCATCTGTAAAATGGGGAAAAGAGTGAGAGGATCACCGAAACCGATTTGGCTCAGTGGACAGAGCGTCGGCCTATGAATCCCAGGTTCGATTCCCGTTAAGGGCATGTACCTTGGTTGCGGGCACATCCCCAGTAGGGGGCGTGCAGGAGGCAGCTGATGGATGTCTCTATCTCTCAAAGATGTTTCTAACTCTCTATCCCTCTCCCTTCTTCTTTGTAAAAAAATCAATAAAATATTTTTTTAAAAAAAGAGTGAGCCGAAACCGGTTTGGCTCAGTGGATAGAGCGTATGGCCTGCGGACTGAAGGGTCCCAGGTTCGATTCCGGTCAAGGGCATGTACGTTGGTTGCGGGCACATCCCCAGTGGGAGGCGTGCAGGAGGCGGCTGATCAATGTCTCTCTCTCATCTATGTTTCTAGCTTTCTATCTCCCTCCCTCTCTGTGAAAAATCAATAAAATATATTAAAAATAAATAGATAAAAATAAAAAATAAATAAATAAAATAAAAAAAAGAGTGCAAGGACTGTATGTCCAGTGAGCACTGAGCACCATGCCTGGCCCAGGGTGAGCATGGAACCCACAGAAACTCATATCAGTCACTGTGATTTCGGAGGAGAGCTGGAAGCCCGGATGGGAGAAAGGGAAGACGGGAATATCCCAGCTCCAGGCACAGCTCCAGAAGCCCCACAGGCCGGGTCTGGGAGGCGCCCGCACTGACAGGCATGCAGAGCAGCCCTGCGTACATGTCAGTGACACAGGGAGGGACAGGGGACAGGTGCTGGCCTGGTAGAGAGAGCTCTAATCCCCACGCCAGGACCCTCTGAGGTGGCACGTAAGACAGGAAGCTACCTTGTTCGCCAGTTATAAAACCAGAGAGCCTTTCCCAGGCCTGAGAAATGCTGGGGAGGGAGGGCTAGGTGGTGGTTGCCATGTGAGGGAAGCCCCTCTGTGCCAGCTCCTGGCCCCCACAGGGTGACCTGGGCCCAGTGTAGCCACCTAGGCCAGCGGTTCTCAACCTGTGGGTCGCGACCCCTTTGGGGGGTCAAACAACCCTTTCACAGGGGTCGCCTAAGACCATCAGAAAATGCAGATATTTATATCACGATGCATCACAGTAGCAAAATGTCATGGTCGGGGGTCACCACCACATGAGGAACTGTATGCAAGAGTCGCGGCCTTAGGAAGGTTGAGAACCACTGACCTAGGCTCATGAACTCCCAGAAGCCACAGCAAAAGCGTGTGATGTTCTCACAGCTTCCTGGGAGAGGGCCATGGCTTTCCTCAGATTCTCCAAAGGGTCCATTTATACCATGAACTCACCCATCAGTGACCCGGTCCAACTTCTCTTTTCTAAAGACGGGGAAACTGAGGCCCTGGGGTGGGTGTGCATGTGTCTGGCCTGAAGTCACCCAGCCAGCTAGTGGCAAAGCAAGGCCATCCCCAGCCAGGGATTCGGGGTCAGCCCAAGAAGTACCAACTGGCCTTCACTGTCCCACTCCCTGCCCCCAGGCCAGGAGGCCTTCAGCTGGGAGGTGAGGGCAGGGGAAGGAGGTGAAGCAGGCTCACCTGTGAGGACCGAGGTTGGGGGTCGGGGGTCAGGGGCAGGGTGGGTACCTGCTGTGTGCAGTACCAGGCTGGCAGGCTGCTTCCCTGCCCTGGTGTTGGGTGAATTCGGTAAGCTGAGCTCATGACCCTCCTTTGTCCACCCACAGGGACATACAGCCCTGCCCCAGGACACCAGGTGGTCTCTGAGGCCCTGGGGACGAGGTGAGCGACCTAGGGCATAACCCGGAGAGGAAGCCACCCTCTCTCCCCTCCATCCCAGCTGGTGGCGGCTGCTCACCCAAGGCTCCATCCAGGTTCTGGAAGATGCGGCAGCGGTGGTCCAGGGTGATATTGATCTGCTCCTGCAGGAGACAGGGCACCAGGCTGCTCAGGGACAGGGGGCCCTGGCAAGGACAAGGCTCCATACACCCCCTGTGGGCAGCCTGCCCTCCCACCTCTGCCTCTTCCTCACCACCTCCGCTTTGCCCAGTCCCCTCAGGCCAGCTGGGAGCCCGGAGAAGGCCAGCCAGTGGCCAAGCCTCTGGGATCCACTGGCTGAGCGGCCCCATTTACAGAGAACCGGGGGCTCTCAGCACAGGAAGGAATCTAAGGGAACAGTGGGTAACAAGCACCCTAATAGTAACCAACACTGTTTAGTACTTGCCTGTGTGCCAATCGCTATTCTAAGTGTTCTATCCACATTAATTAATTTAAACCGGAAACCAAACATTGTCTCACTCATAGAGAGATGTGGACAGGAGACCAGAAGGCTGGTCCACCTTCATTGCTCTGAAAGGTCAGAGCTAATCACTCACTCTAACTGTTTCGTGGAAACATTGTTAGGTGAAGCAGCCTCTACCTGTTTGTTTCATGTAAACTTCTGTTCTTGTAATTTCCTGCCTAAAGGTCATGGGTGTATCCCATAGTTTTAATAAAAGGGAGAAAAAGGCCAGAGCAAGAGGTAGTCCTTTCTACTAGAGCAGTGGTTCTCAACCTTCCTAAGGCTGCGACCCTTTAAGACAGCTCCTCATGTGGTGGTGACCCCCACTCATAAAATGATTTCCGTTGCTACTTCATAGCTGTAATTTTGCTACTGTTATGAACTGTAATGTAAATATCTGATATGCAGGATGTATTTTCATTGTTACAAATTGAACATAATGAAAGCATAGTGATTAATCACAAAAACAATATGTAATTATATATTGTGAAATATTTCTTTCTAATTACAAATAAATGAAATTTTGTCTTGAATCATGGTGTAGCATGGGTAACAGTCTTCATAGGACAACAGTAAACGACATGGCTACATTTTGCTACACTGAAAAGCGGTGTGTTGGCTCCTAAGACCATGGGAAATAGGTGTTTTCCAATAGTCTTAGGCGACCCCTGTGAAAGGGTCGTTCGACCCCCAAAGGGGTCCAGACCCACAGGTTGAGAACTACTGTACTAGAGGAAGGCTCCCGCCTGGCCCCCCAATATCGCCAAATTAATACTTTTCTAGTCTCTCTTTTCATTTGCATGCGGCCTCCTCCAGAACCCGAACCCTGAACTGGGAACCCTGAGTCACACGGGACGTGGAAAGGGGCTCCCACAACATCCCTCTGGGAAAATTTCATCATTGCTGCATTTTACAGATTTAAAAAACAAGGCACAGAGAGGTTGGGTAACTTGCCCAAGGTCACACAGCTAGTAAGTAGCTGACTGGCATTGGAACCCAGGTAACCGGACCCTGAAGTCCCTGTTCATGGGCACAGTGCTGCCTGCTCCACTCCACTGTGTCTCAGGGAGCCCAGGCCAGGCCTGAAAGGGCAAGGGGCACTCTAGACTCCACCCTCAGCCCAAGCAGAACAGCTCCATTTTTATGGCTCAGGCCCCGGGCGTCTGCCGTGATGTCACTGAAGGCAAAGGGGAAGGAGGAAGGATGCGTTAACATGTACAAGGTCAAGTTTATAGCTCCCACCGCACAGGCCGGACTGCTTCATTTCGTCATCCTGTGGCTGGTGAAAACTTGCCCAGAGAGGGGAAGGGAATTACCCTAGGTCACACAGCACAGCATGGATGGAGGACGAGGAGGTAAGCAGAGCAGAATCCAGGAATCCTGACCCTTAAGAGCACCCTGAGTTTCCCGTCTACCCAGAGGCTCCTGGCTGGGTCTGGGGACACACTGGCCTGCTTCTGTGACCTCTGCTCCCCTCGATGATCCATACCTCTTGGAGACCGGCTCAGCCGTGGCCTGCCAAGCTCTCACCAGCTCCCCGCCCCCCAGAAAGCCCCCAGGCATGGCGGGCAGCTCAGCCTGTCATTCTTCTCATCACCATCACCATCAACGGACATGAGATTGCAAATTCCCGTCGCCCCACTTGAGGGCCATGGAGGGCACAGACCCCAACTCTCTTGTTCATTGCCATATCCCGGCCCTGTGCCTGACAGTGTCTCCCACACAGGGGGCGCCCAATCAAGAGCTGCTGAATGAATGAGTGAATCGATGAATGGATAAATGCGGGTGTCCAGGCCAACCCAGGGACTCAAGGCCTACAGGGGCTGCTCCCAGTGCAGCCTGGCCCGTGGGATCAGGTCTTCCCAGCCCCACCTGCTGCCTCTTACCCTCTTCTCCTTGTCCAGGAAGATCTTGGTGTAAAAGAGCTGGTCGCTGTCACTGTCCTGGCCCTCCCACTCGGCCACCAGCTTGCTGAGGCTGGGGGCATAGCCGATGAAGCCTGCGGGGTGCAGGAGGACACACAGAAACAGATACTTAGCTCCCAGCCTCCAAGCTCGGGGCCTCTCCCCAGCCTCCCCTCTCCTCCATTGCCTACTCCAGTGGTTCTCAACCTTCCTAAGGCCGCGACCCTTGCATACAGTTCCTCATGGGGTGGTGACCCCCAACCATGAAATATTGCTACTGTTACGCATCGTGATGTAAATATCTGCATTTTCCAATGGTCTTAGGCGACCCCTGTGAAAGGGTCGTTCGACCCCCAAAGGGGTTGCGACCTACAGGTTGAGAACCGCTGGCCTACTCCTTTGTCCACAAGCCCCGCCTCCTCTCAGAAGTCCTCCTAGATTGAGAGGAGGTGATGTCTCTAGGCTGGACACTGTCTGCCAGTTAGTGTCAGGTAGTGCAAGTTCCCACGGAGCCCAGAGAGGACGATCGATCGTGTCCACTGAATTGTCCCAGCTTAGGTGCTGGGCACCACACAGATGGTGGATGAATGGGTTACACCAGGACTTCCTAGAGCAGCGGTTCTCAACCTGTGGGTCTCGACCCCTTTGGGGGTTGAACAACACTTTCACAGGGGTTGCCCAAGACCACTGGAAAACACAGATACGATTCATAACAGTTGCAAACTTACAGTTATGAAGTAACAACAAAAATAATTTTATGGTTGGGGGTCACCACCACATGAGGAACTGTATTAAAGGGTCGCGGCCTTAGGAAGGTTGAGAATCAATGTCCTAGAGAGTGGAACTGAGGGGCACAAGCTGGAGCCCTTTTTCCACAGTTACCTGGGAAACTTGGCCCAGAGAAGGGCAGAGGCTAAGCCAAGGTCACACAGCACATGAGGGCTTAAAAGGGAAAAATTCACGCAGATCCCTGGCTAAGGGCAAGGCTGGTGAGAGGAGGAGAGAAATGGCAGAAGGTGGGCAGCCAGGGAGGGTCCTGCCCCAGGGGACACCTGTACCCCAGGGCCAGGGCCAGGCCATCTGGATGGTAACAACCCTCTCGGCCAGGGGGAAGTGGCTTCTGTGGCTGAGCAGAGAGATCCAGAATAAAAGATGGATTTTATGCTCTGCAGCGGGAAGCCACTGAGTGCTGAGGTGGATGTGCCTCTGGCTGCTGGGTGGAGAACGGACTGGAAAGGGGAGGGTGGAGAACAGACTGGAAGGGGGAGGGTGGAGAACAGACTGGAAGAGGGAGCGTGGAGCTGGCAGGACAGTGTCGGGACTGATAGATGCCAGGAGCCCAGGGAGGCGGTGGCAATGGGTGTGGACCTCAGAGGGCAGATTCGGGAGATGTTTTTTTTTATCCTCACCAGAGGATGTGTTTATTGATTTTTAGAGAAAGCAGATGGGGGGCGGGGGTGGAGAGGGAGAGAGAGGGAGAGAGAGAAACATTGATCGCTTGCCTCTCAGATGCTCCCCAACTGGGAATCGAACCCACAACTCTGTGTATATGGGACAACGCTTCAACCAACGGAGCCCCTGGCCAGGGCAAGAGATCTTTAGAAACGGGAGACATGTGACCCACCAGAGGCTTGAGGTGGGGGAGGGCAGGTGTCGCCCTCTGCAGATGGGTGGTTGTCCATGAGATTAAAGAGGGGGCGGGGGGCAGGCAAGTTTAAAGATTAAAGAATCGGAATTGTACTCGGGAGAGAGCGCCTGTGTCTAGGACCTGAGCGCCGTCCTGTGACAACCTCTGGGGGCAGCGGTGGACCTGGGGCGGCCCAGCCCGCCCAGCGGCTCACCTCCGGAGCCCAGGAACCTCTTGCCGTCGGACACCGCGGGGTACCTGGCCTCCAGCCGCCGGTCCGGGTAGATGAGCTCCTCAGCCGAGAAGACCACCTGGCTCCGGGCCTGCCGGAACTTCTTCAGGAGCTCCCGGGGCCCCGAGGCAAACACCACGTCGTAGCTGCAGCCCCAGCCACAGGACCCCGGGCAGAGGTGAGCAGGGGTGCGGGGAGGGCCCAGGAGGCCTGGAGCGAGGCTTCTCCCCTCCCCCTGCTCCCAGTCTAGGGACTGGGTCTGCCCTCCTTGCCCTGGCCCTGCCCGCCATGGTCCCACCCCCACCCAGGACAGAGAGGTCCCCATAACCCATGCCCTTTCCCCACTAAGAGCGTGGCTCGTCCCACCTGGGCAGGTGCCCCCCCCCATCTTTTAACAAGATCGGGAGTGGGTCTTTCCTGGGATACACAGGCCCCCTAAGACTTGGGCAACCTTAGGTAGAATTAATCTCCCATTTCTGATGTCCTGGGAGAACCTCAATTTGAAATATCCCTCTGCCCCGGCTGATGCATCTCAGGGGTTGAGCAATGACCTAGGAACCAGGAGGTCACGGTTTGATTCCTGGTCAGGGCATGTGCCCGGGTTGCAGGATCGATCCCCAGTGTGGAGCGTTCAAGAGGCAGCTGAGGCCAAAACCGGTTTGGCTCAGTGGATAGAGCTTCGGCCTACAGACTGCAAGGTCCCAGGTTCGATTCCGGTCAAGGGCATGTACCTTGGTTGTGGGTACATCTCCAGTAGGGGGCGTGCAGGAGGCAGCTGATCGATGTCTCTCTCTCATCGATGTTTCTATCTCTCTCCCTTCATCTCTGTAAAAAATCAATAAAATATTTTAAAAAAAGAGGCAGCTGAGTCTCTCTCATCATTGCTATTTCTCTCTCTCCCTCTTCTTTCCTCTCCGAAATCAATAAAAATATTTTTTTAAATCGTTTTAAAATATGAAAATCGTCCTCTATCTCCCTGCTGAGGGACCCGCCCAGGCAGCTCCCCCCGCCACTGACCTGTCGGTGAAGAGAATGACCAGATTCTCCTGGTCTGCATACTTCTCCAGAGCTTTCTTCAGCAGCCGAACCTTCAGCCCTCCACCCGTCGATGCTGCCTTCTCTCCTTGCCAGTCCTCCCCCAGGCCCAGGGCCTGTAGAGAAAGGACCGTGAAAGATGGTCCAGTGACCGGGTGTGACCAGTCCGTGTCCCCTCCCTCCTCCTCCCATAGCCATGGTGTGAGCATGTGACCCGAGGAGAGCCTATCAGAGTCTTCCCTGGGACTGTTCTATTCAAATGAAGGAAAGACTGCCTTTTCTGCTGAGGCTGAGAAGCTGGTGGCCATCTTGCCACCACGTACAGAGAGCATGTCTGCAAATGAAAACAGGGCCTAAAGACACACACAAAGCCCCAGCTGGCTTGGCTCAGTGGATAGAGCATCAGCCTGCAGACTGAAGGGTCCTGAGTTCGATTCCCGCCAAGGACACATGCCTGGGTTGCAGGCTTGATCCCCAATGGGGGGCGTGCAGAAGGCAGCCAATCAATGATTCTCTCTCATCATTGATATTTCTATCTCTCTCTCCTTCTCCCTTCCTCTCTAAAATCAATAAATATGTTAAAACACACACACACACACACACACACACACACACACACACACACAAAGACAAAGACTTTACGGTGCTTGAGCCCCCAGATCCGGCTGTGCCTGAAGCAATAACCCTGTTTCAGATCTCAGTCATGTGAGCTAACACACTTCCTTCCTGGCTCAATGCCCTCGATTGCAAGTTGTAGAGGCAGAGACATGGCTCGTGCTGTCCATCATCCCTGGTGCCTCCCGCTGTGCCTGACACAAGGAGGCACTGGGCACGCGCAGCTCCATGGAGAAATGCCTCCCTGTGGGCTCAGCGCCAGGGGCCAGAGGGCACACACCCAGGACTCTGTAGACTGGCATCGCCCGTGTTTCTTCAGAGAAGTGCTTGGACAGTAAGGTCTCCAGACGGTGGGCACTCCCAACTCACCCGGGTGGGGGGGCTGTGAAATGCCAGTGCCCTCTAACTTAGCCACTCCCTGCCCCCCCCCAGAGCCAGTGTGCACTACATTGGGCACCACCACACCCCTCTCCAGTCTCACTCTCCCCACTCTCTCCATCTCCAGCCCTCGTGGATTTTGCTTACCCCGTTTCCCCGAAAGTAAGACATCCCCTGAAAATAAGACCTACTTCCAGTTTTGCCTCTTGCTGTAATATAAGGCATCCCCCCGAAAATAAGACCGCCCCAATCATAAGGCCTCCCCCCGAACATAAGGCCTCCCTGGAATAGAAGGCCCCCGAAGCTACCATCAGGCGTCTGACTCCTGATTTAAAGAGCCCTCGCACTGCCTGAACAGCTCCGGCTGCGCTCCGGCCCATCAGGGAGCTGGTTTGTGATGACAACGACTACCGTACCGAAAACAGGTAATAAATTTCCTTTTTTTTTTTTTTGTTCAACAATAAATGTGTACCGTATTCTTCTTCATGGGAAAATAAGACATCCCCTGAAAATAAGACCTAGCGCATGTTTGGGAGCAAAAATCAATATAAGACACTGTCTTATTTTCGGAGAAACAGGGTATGTCTTTCTCCCTCTTGCTTCTCCCAACTCATTTCCAACGTTCAGGCTTCCAGAAGTTTCCCCTGTGGCTCCAAGTCAGCGGGGGAAGGTGGACACGCAGCTCCTGGACGCCCCCTCCACGCCTCGGTCGCCTCTGCCCCAGCCAGGGAGCCCCTTACCTGGATCTTGTAATTGAAGAACTGGGCTGAGCGCTTGAAGCGTCGGAACCCCTCGGTCTCCTTCGTGGCCACCGTGAGAACTAAGAGGTTGTCTGGGGACAGAGAAGGGCACGGTGAATGGGATGGAGGATGAGAACAGGTGACAGGTGCGGGGGCAGGTCACTGCTCTTGTCACATCCCACAGGCCATGTCCCCATTTCCATGATAGACAGGAGCCCAAGGCCCAGGTAGGAAGGGGTGTGCCCACGATCCCCCCATTGGTTAGTGACGGAGATGGGTCTCCAGATTCTCCTCCAGGCCTCCATTCACCTGGAACTGACCAGCATGACAGGAAGTGTGCAGAGCAGAGGTGTCTGCATCTTGCAGAGATGGGGTTCTGGGCAAGGCCCGGGGCGGAGGGAAGGATTCACTCCAGATGCTGAATTCTGGGAGAACCTCTCCGGTCCACGTTGGACATTAGCCCAGAGGCAGCCCCCACTATCCACACTGCACCCAGAACAGACATCGCTAATCAACCCCTACAGACTTTCTTTCTTTTTTCCTTCCTTCCTTCCTTTCTTCCTTCCTTTCTTTCTTTCTTTTTTTAATATATATTTTATTGATTTCTTACAGAAAGGAAGGGAGAGGGATAGAGAGTCAGAAACATCAATGAGAGAGAGACATCGATCAGCCGCCTCTTGCACGCCCCCTACTGGGGATGTGCCCGCAACCAGGATACATGCCCTTGACCAGAATCGAACCTGGGACCTTTCAGTCTGCAGGCCGATGCTCTAGCCACTGAGCCAAACCGGTTTCAGCCCTACACACTTTCTTGCCGAGTCTCACTCATCCTTGGATTCTCCCAACGCCATGAGAACCAATGAGAGTCGGCCGAGGAGCAGAAACCCACTTGAAATCCTGGCCATTGACCAGAGCAGCTGGATGACCTTTTATTTGTTTGTTAAATCCACACCTGCGGATATTATTCCCACTGATGTTCAGAGAAACGGGAAGGGAGGGGGAGAGACAGAAACATCTATCTGCGAGAGACACATGGGTTGGTGGCCTCCCACATGAGACCAACTGGAGTTGGGATTGAACCTGCCACCCAGGTAGGTACCCTTGACCAGGAACTGAACCCAGGAGCTTTGGGTGTTTGGGCTGGTGCTCTAACCACTGAAAACACTGGTCAGGGCTGTTACTACCTTTTTTTTAGCAATGGACCTCTCCCAGGCCCTGGAGTGCAGCCTCACCCCTACAATGGAACCCAGGGGAAACAAGACTCCCCAGAGAGCATCTCTGGGAGCCTTAGGGAAGCCCCTCCCAGACCCACACTTTGAGGCTGAATCCTCTGAGGAGGAGTGAAGGCTCTGGTCAGAGTCCTGGCTCTGCTCCTTCCCAGCTAAGTGACCTTGGGCAAGTCCTTGCCCTTTCTGCCTTCAGCTTCTCCCTTGTAGAATAGGGATGAATAATAATAATACAGTGGTACCTCAAGATACGAGTGCCCTAATGTAGGAGATTTTTGAGATACGGGCCGTCGAGCGAGCGATATTTGCTTTGAAATACGAGCAACGTTTGAGATAGGAGTAATCGCGCGGATCCCACCAGTTTACCGCGACTCAAGCGTCTCATAGTTTCCCACGCCGCAAGGTTACGGAACGAATTAAACTCGTATCTCGAGGTACCACTGTACCTTCTTTCCAAGGCTTCTGGACTAATGACAGGAGATCAGGCTGTGAAGTCCTGTTGGGATCTGGCACAGGCTGAGAGCTATTACTGGTGATGATGAATGAGCAGCAAATGCCTCGCTCTGGCCTTCAAGGGCCTTGCTGGTCAGTCCAATGACATACCCTTCCCTCCAGCAGCGAGCGGGCCCTCCTCCAACCAGAAGTCTCACTTTGCTGGGCACATCCCTTCTGCCAGGGCTCCCTCTCCGCCCTTTCCATAACCTTCCTCAGTGATGCCCCTTCCCTGCCTCCTCTGTGAAGCCTTCTCAGATTCCTCCTGGCCTCTCTCCTGCCCTCAGAGGCAGGGCCTCACTGGGAGCACTCACCACTGTTCCACTGGGTGCCCCTTTCTGCCCTGGAGTCCAGGACTTAACACTTTCCTGGGGGAACAGACACACTGAGTGGTGTGGCCAGGCCAGCAGAGGCAGGGGAGGCACCCCCAATCCCATCCTCGGAAGTCAAGGGGAGCCCGGGCTCAAAGAATTAAGGGGTGTGTCTCATGTGGTGGAGCATCCTTCCATACACCGAAAGGTCTCAGGCTCCATTCCCCAACAGGGCACATACCTAGGTTGTAGTTCAATCCCCAGATGAGAGACAACCTATTGATGTTTCTTTCTCTCTCTCTCTCTCTTTCTCTGAATCAGGAGGTCAGTCACAGTTCAATCAATTCCCACTCAGGGCACATGCCCAGGTTTCAGGCTCAATCCCAGTTGGGGATGTGCAGGAGGCAGCCGATCAATGAATCTCTCTCATCAGGGATGTTTCTATCTCTCTCTCCCTCTCCCTTCCTCTCTAAAATCAATAAAAATCTATTTAAAAATAAATAAAAAAGATAAACCAAAATGGCGGCATAGGTAAACACTTGAACTTGCCGCCTCGCACAACAACTTCAAAACTACAACTAAAAGACAAAACGAATCATCTAGAACCACAGGAAGGCTGCTGAGTGGAAATTCGACAATTAGAAGGGAAGAGAAAAGCACACTGAGACTCAGAGGAGGTGCGGAAATAAAGTGCAGAGGTACAGAGGCCCGTGCGTGGAAAGGACTGGCAACTGAGGACGAGGCTGGCTATTTCAATCCATCAGGAGACACAAGCTCTCGACTGCTCTGAACTCCAGTTCTGGGAGAGACTCTGGGGACCCAGACTCATATGGGGAGAAACTGGACTGTCTGGCAGCTGGTAGAACTCGAGAGCGGCTTTCTGTCAGAGGTGTTTGCAGCGATTAACAGGGGCCTTTGAGGGCAGGGCTGACGGAAGCCAAAGCTGTTTGCTTCGCCCTGAGACCCCGCCCCACCCCAGCTGTTCCCAGAGGCTTTTGCATATGAATGGCCTGGTCCTTTGAAATCTAAACCTACCTAACAAACTGCAGCTGAGTCAGAGAGACGGCAGAACATCCAAAAGAAGGCCCAAGGCCCCACAACAGCCTGCATTGCTTCACAGCTGGGCCCCATCTGGTCACCTCCAAACCCCAAACAAAGAAGAGGAATCTGAAGATCTCTCTTCTCTGTAGCTCCTGCTGGGTGGCCTCAGGCAGAGGCTAAATAAGCACCTCCTTGGAGATCCAAGAGCCAGTGTACCCAGGGATCAGAGTGGGACCATCCAGATTACAACTCCTCAGATCCTTAAGGAATACACTCAGGGGGCAGACTCAGTGAGCACCAAAGCCCCACTGAAGCAAGTCCTGTCTCATAAAGGTGTCTCCAGCAGCAAAGTTTTCCCATCATAGAATCAGCTGATTCTCACAACCAACTGGCATGGAAGGCAAGTCTTCCCAGTGATACCAACAACAACCAAGGCTTAACTACAACAAGACTGTGCACACAACCCACAAAGGGGTGCACCAAGAGTGACCACCTCAGGTAATTGGAGAGGCTGAGCCACTGGGCCCTATAGGACATCTTGCACACAAAGCCACTCTATCAACTCAGGGAAACAGTCAAAAATGCAGAGAAAAAGAAACATGTCATAAATGACAGAAATGGAAGAAAGCAAACAACTGGAGATAGAGTTCAAAAGCACGGTTATAAGGTTTTTTAAGAATTTTCTAGAAACTGCTGATAAATTTAGTGAGACCCTCAAGGATATGAAAAAGGGTCAACTAGAAATTAGGCATACACTGACTGAAAAAAAAAAATATATATATATATATACAGAGATCCAACAGCAGACTAAAGGATTGCAAGAATCAAGTCAAAGATTTGAAATACAAAGAAGCAAAAAACACCCAACCAGAAAAGAAAAGAAAAAAAAATCCAAAAATATGTAGATAGTATAAGGAGCATCTGGGACAACTTCAAGTGTACTAACATCAGAATTATGGGGGTGCCAGGAGAAGATAGAGAGTAAGATACTGAAAACTTATTTTAAGAAATGACAGAAAACTTCCCCCACCTGGTGAAAGAAACAGACTTACAAGTCCAGGAAGTGCACAGAACCCCAAACAAAAGGAATGGAAAGAGGACCACACCAAGACATATCATAATTAAAATGCCAAGAGCAAAAGACAAAGAGAGAAGATTAAAAGCAGCAAGAGAAAAACAGTTAATTACCTACAAGGGAGCACCCATACGACTGTCAGCTGATTTCTCAACAAAAACTATGAAGGCCAGGTGGGAGTGGCAAGAAATATACAAAGTGATGAATAGCAAGAACCTACAACCAAGATGACTCTACCCAGCAAAGCTATCATTCAGAATTGAAGGACAGATAAAGAGCTTCACAGATAAGAAAAAGCTAAAGGAGTTCATCAACATCAAACCAGTATTATATGAAATGCTGAAAGGTACTCTTTAAGAAGAGGAAGAAGAAAAAGGTAAAGATAAAAATTATGACCAACAAATACCTATCTATCAACAAGTGAATCTAAAAACCAAGTGAATTAAAAATCTGATGAACAGAATAAACTGGTGAATATAATAGAATCAGGGGCATAGAAAGGGAGTGGACTGACAATCCTCTGGGGGAAAAGGGGTGTGGGGGTGTGGGAAGAGACTGGACAAAAATCATACACCTATGGATGAGGACAGTGGGGGGCGGGTAAGGGCATGGGGTGGGGTGGGAACTGGGTAGAGGGGAGCTATGGGGGGGAGAGGAACAACTGTAATAATCTGAACAATAAAGATTAATTAAAAAACTGGGGGGGGGAGTAAAATAGATGAATAAATTGTGGTGTGTTCACAACAATGGAATATTTTTATAGCGATGAACCTGAATAAACTACTTAAGCTAAAATAAATAAATACACTCATACATATATACATACATAAATAAACAAACAAACATGTCCTCAGGTGAGGATTAAAAAAATAAAGTTAAAAAGAACAAAGGGGCCCACCCAGCCTGGCAGAGCTGGCAGAGCTGGCAGGGCAGAGAGGCAGGGTACTGGCCCAGAGCAGGGGGCTGGCGCCAAGCAGCCCAGCAGGCATTGGCAGGAATCCACAGGGGGGTACAGCAGGGGGGGGGGGGGGCGCAGGGACCTGCGGCAGAAGGGGTGGATGCACCAGGCAGGTGTGGAGTGGGAGGCCTCACTCCCTGACCCTGGGGTCCAGGAAAGAGGGGAGCTTCTCACCCCCTTGGGGAAGGGCTCCCCGAACTCCTGCCAGGGTTAAGTCCCTGCCCGGTGAGGAGAGACAGCGCTGCTGCCCGCTCTGAGGCCCTCTTGTTGTCCACAGGGGCTCCTGGGGACAGGAAGAGTGTCACATTTCACGATGGAAAAAGCCAGCGTGTCTGTGAGCCTCTGGATTCTCCATCAGATCCCGGCTCCTGCAGTCAGGCAATGAGCCAGGGAGTGAGGGGGCAGGGGTGCTGGGTCTTCAGGCTCCTTTTGGGAGTTTCTGCTTCCAAGTCACCATAACAATGACCGCTAACCTCTATGGAGTAACACTCTGCTGGCCAGACTCTGTCTGAGCCTTTACACACACTAAGTCCCCTCCCCCTGCCGTGTGGGGCCCAGACCCAAAGCAGGTGGGCGGGGCCCTGGGGCTCAGAAACTGAAACCCCAGGGGGACGCTGGCCCAATGGGGTGCCCCGAGCTCCGACCCAGCCTGCAGGGAGCCGGGAAGAGACTCTCCACGCGCCCAGTGGACAGTGTCCGCCTGTGGACCTTGGGGTCCCAGGTTCGATTCCAGTCCAGGGCAGGCACCTGGTCGCAGACTCGTCCCCAGCCTCAGCCCTGGTCAGGGCGCCTGCAGGAGGCAACCAACCAATCGTTTGTCGCACGTGGATATTTCTCTCTGTCTTTCCCTCTCTTTAAAAATCAATGCAGCCGAAACCGGTTTGGCTCAGTGGATAGAGCGTCGGCCTGCGGACTGAAAGGTCCGGGGTTCGATGCCGGTCAAGGGCATGTATCCTGGTTGTGGGCACATCCCTTGTAGGGGGTGTGCAGGAGGCGGCTGATCGATGTCTCTCTCATCGATGTTTCTAATTCTCTATTCCTCTCTGTAAAAAATCAATAAAATATATTTTTGGGAAAAAAAAATCAGTGCAAAAAATATCCTCAGGTGAGGATTAAAAAATAATAATAATAAAATGAATTAACTTAAAAATAAAAAAGACTCACCACGTGACAGGAGCTGGGGCCAGGGCCCGCGTGAGGCCTGACACCCAGGCTCTGGGTCCTGCTGACCTGCTATCCAAAGTCCACCCCTGGCTTCCCGGATGAAGGGCCCATGATCCCGGTCGGCAGAGATAAGCAGGACAGACAGATAGCGGGAAGCAGCTTGGCCTCTGCGTGCCTGTGTCCGCTTCGGCAAGATGCGAGTAATGGCCACACACATGCACCCTCCTCCGGACACTCCCCCGAGGTTAAAGGAGCTGATGGCCACCTGGCCTTGGGGCTCCCTGCATTCCTGTCCTAGGGAAGCTCCCCTAAGATGGGTGAGGGCAGCTTCCTGGGGGTCAGGGGCGGAGAGGAGCCCCTCCAGAGAGGCTGAGCCAGGGTGGGGAGTGCAGACACGCCTCGGGGGTCCTAAGAGAAGGCTGGGAACTCAGGCTGGGTTCACGGGCTCTGGCTGACATCCCCTCTGTCCCAAGCAGTGCCAGCTCAGGCATGTGGTCCTGTCTCAAGGCTTGTCACGACACAGCCGGTCGTCTGCTCTCTGGGGAGATGGGAATGTGTGAAGGTTCTTTCTCCCCCCCACCCCCACCCCCGCCTCCGGGCTCACGCGGGCCTGATGGGACATGGGTCAGGCAGAGTGACAGCCTCAGGTCTCCTCCTGACCCCTACACATCCAGCCTGGCCTGCCTGACTCAGGGAATATTTCTGACCCCTGCCCAGGGAAGGCATGACCCCCACCCAAATCCAGGGTCTCCTGGGTCCTTCCCTCTCCATGTCAAGGCCTGCAGGGAAAGGCACGAGCTTGGGAGAAAGCCAGAAGCTTCTGCAAAACAGAGAAAGGGCCATTGGAGCGGGGAGGGGAGGAGAGATGAGGGGGAGGGTCTGCACTCTCCTCAGCTCTAAGGAAATTTGCTCGTTTGGATTTTTTGTTTGTTTGTTTGTTTTAAATATATTTTATTGATATTTTACAGAGAGGAAGGGAGAGAGAGAGAAAGTCAGAAACATCAATGAGAGAGAGACATCGATCAGCCGCCTCCTGCACGCCCCACATGGAGATGTGCCTGCAAGCAAGGTACATGCCCCCGACCAGAATCGAACCCGGGACCTTTCAGTCCACAAGCCGACGCTCTATCCACTGAGCCAAACAGGTCTCGGCTGGATGTTTCTTTGTGGAAGGCCTTTTTCTGTCCCCCACATTGGTCTTGGGGCTCGCCTGGGACAGGACTATGTCTCCTCCCTCAGGCTCTCTGGGTACCAAGGGTTCACAGGAATGAGCAGTGGGCCTGAGTTCCGGTCAGTGACTTTACTTTTCAACCCAGCCGTGGCAACCTCAGACCAGGACTGTATAACCTTTCAGAGCCTCAGTCTTCCCATCTGCAAAATGGGGCTAAGGATTCCTTACTTCTCAAAAGGGTCTGAACGGAGCAAGAGATGCACAGAGCCTCCACTGGAGAGCAGCTTGACAACAGCCCCATCCCCGGGACCCGCTGTCCCTTCTCCGTCAGTGAATGGGTACGATCTACATGGTCGCCGGGTTATCTCAGCGGCACCATGCTGGGGGGCTGGCTGCCGGGTGTGGACTTTGCCCCCTCCCATCCCCTGCTGGATTCAGGCACCTTAAGCCTTCTCATTGGTTCGGTCCCTCCCTGACTCAGCTCTCTGGGCTTCCCTGTAGGGGGGCTAGGTTTCTCTGAGGAGATGGTCTCAGGTGGAGGGAGTTCCCAAAAACAGAAGCAGACACCCTGGCCGGTTTGGGTCAGTGGATAGAGCATCGGCCGGAGGACTGAAGGGTCCCAGGTTCGATTCTGGCAAGGGCAGGCTCAATCCCTGCCCCTGATTGGGGAGCATATGGGAGGCAACCAGTTGATGTGTCTCTCTCACCTTGATGTTTGTCTCTGTCTCTCCCCCTCCCTTCAATTTTATTTTATTTTTTTTAATATATTTTATTGATTTTCTACAGAGAAGAAGGGAGAGAGATAGAAAGTCAGAAACATCGATGAAAGAGAGATATCGATCAGCCGCCTCCTGCACGCCCCACAGTGGAGATGTGCCCGCAAGCAAGGTACATGCCCCCGACCGGAATCAAACCTGGGACCTTCCAGTCCGCAGGCCGACGCTCTATCCACTGAGCCAAACCGGTCTCGGCTTCCCTCCCTTAAATTTTGAAAATCAATGGAAAAATATCCTCAGGTGAAGATTAACAACGACGACGATGACAAAAAACAGAAGCAGACGAACTGCCAGCAGAAGCCCAGGGCTCGTGGCTCCCAGCCAGTGAGTGGACGCTGGCCACAGGCCCTTTGCACACACCACCAGCCCAGCCCTGTGCTCAGCACCTCCCTCACTGGATTTTCTGACCCATCTTACTGCCTTGCTGGTATACCCCGGGAAAGATGGCAGTCTGGGCCAGAAATGGCTTTATGGGCCAGGCCTGGAGCTGACCTCTCAGTAGGCCCCTTCCCAGGGGATCCTTGAAGAGCTCTAGGGGTGAGGTAGTGGAGCCCCTGTTTTGCAGGCGAGGACACCAAGCCTCCTGGAGACCAAGCAACTGACTTCACCAGAGACACGTGGCCTGGACTCCAGAAAGGGTCCAAGGGTCTGCTAACCACCATCCCGCTCCCTCCAGTTCCCAGGTTCCCTCGGAGGATGGGCCCAGGAAACAGAGGATCATGGGAGGTGTGGCCAGTTCCCATCAGATTCTGGGGGACTGCCCTCATCTACCTACGCCCTTCTGGGGGCTCTCAGAGGCTCAGCGGGCAGCCCCTGGAGATGGCCCAGGGAAGGCAGGGGAGGGGAGCACCCACTCCGGACAGTGGGGCCCACTCTAACACCCCGTCTGCCTGGGGGAGGTGGACGGAACCCTAGACACAGGGTCCAGGAGACCTGGGAGCACCACTCCAGAGCGGGAAATGGCACCTACCTGTCTCCCCCTGTGCAAACTGGAGCGGGTAAGACCCCCCACCCTGGCAGGGTCAGGGCAGACGGCGGAGAATGTAGCTGGAAGTGCCAGCAACTCTGCAGCGGACGCACCCCTTCCACACCCTCACACCCCCACACCCCACCACTCCACAAGGTGGCCGCTCATCCCCATGACCTCATGGCCAGCTTGGGCTCTGGAACCGCACCCCACTGGGTGTTCATCTTGGTGCCCCGGCCGGCCCGCCAGCTGCGTAACCGTGGGCAAGTGAATCCACTCTGGACCCCCAGTCTGCCCGGCTGAGACATGGGGATGGGGGAAGGATGCACACCTGAGGTTGCCATCCGGCCAGAGTAAATGCTCCCTAAATAGCCGCCCCGGTCAGGAGCAGGCGCCCTGACGGCCCTCCCCGAGGTGGGAACCGCAAGCCCCAGACGGGAAGCGGCTTTCCCCAGTCCTCCGCCGGTCAGTGGGCAAGTGGCCGGCCCTCAGACACCCCTCAGACCCCCCGCCAGCCCCAGCCACCCGGGAGATGCCGGTCCTTACCCAGGCAGCCCCCCCAGATCAGCCCCCAGCCCCCTCCCGCCCCGCTCCCCCTGCCCGCGCCCGGCCCGTGCGCCCTCACCCTCCGGCTTGGCGTCGCCCTTCGCCCTGGCCAGGAGCAGCCAGCCCAGCGGGGCCAGGAGCAGCAGCGGCCGCATCGCCGGGGTCGGGGGGCTGGAGGGATGTCCGTCCGTCCGCCCCGCGGCGCGAGCAGCCTGGAAACTTCGGGACGAGGCCGGCGGGGCCGCTGCCACGCACTGGGCCCGCCCCGGGGGCGGTGCGGCGCCGCCCCGCTCCGCTGCCGGCCGCCCTCGGGGGGCGGGCGCCGGGGCCGGGGCGCGGGGGGAGGTTTTCCTTGCAGACGTGCCAGAACTGGAGCCTCTTGGGTGGGAGCGGCTCCCGGGTCCTCCCGCCGGCCGGCCCGCCGCTCTCCCTTCTCCAGGGGCCTCTGCACGGCCTGCAGGACGCGGGGAGAGCGGGCGAGGCAAGGATCTCCAAACCCCCGATGGCTATGGCGCGCCCCGGCTGGGTGGCACCAGCCCTGCGAGCCTAAGGCGGGTTCCAGCAGCATCTGCCCTCGGGTCGTGCACGGGGTTAAGGGCAGAGTTTACCTGTCGCGCCCTGGGGACAGGCCCCGATAAGCCCTCAGCAGGACTCAGCTAGCCTAGGATCTCATTAGTCCTTCCCGAAACCCTTGGGTGTGGACAGGGCCGGGACCGTGTTCAAAGGCATCCACAACCGGGCCCAGACTCTCCTGCCTGCTTCTCACCCGCCCCTAAAGCCGGAAATCCTCTGAGTTCCCTTTTTGTCCCCTGGAGGCAACGGGAGACAGGCCAGCAAGCCAGGCCCGGTGGACCTGGGCGACAGACAGACAGACAGACAGCGGAACCAAGTGGCAGAGAAATGCACAACAGCCTCCCGGTTCACAGGTTGACACTCGGCCACTGAGCCACAGGTGATGGGAGAAGTTAGGAACAATCTCTGGGAAACCGCACGGTCGTCTCAGGGCACCGAGATTTGCTCCTCGTACCCAGATGGCAGAAGTGAGGCCGGGAGGGACCAAGGTGCCAGGCATGGAAAGGGCAGAGGCAATGCATGCCGTCCAGGGCTTCTCCGGCCCAGCTGGGGCCAGGGCAGGGAGTTTCTGCAGCTGGGGAGAGGACGTGGCGCCAGAATCCACCGGATGTTTTCGAATTCAGGAGATGCAGATGGAGATTCCAGAGCCTTGGAGGAGAAAGTGGAAGGATGAGCAGAGAGGCAGAGAATGGGCTTAATGTCAGCTGGATCAACGTTCAAAGCTCCGATTCGTTCCATGTGCACAGCAGCCTTTCATGTCAGGCCGCGTTACCCCATGGGAAAAGGAGGAGCCCATGTGTGAAGTGGTGTCTGCGTCGAGTCACGCTGCTGAGGTGGGACCACAGTAAGGGTGGCAGCTTGGGAACCCGGCTCTGACGTCCCATTGGCTGGGGCCCCAGAAGAGCCTCAGTGGTGATGTTCTGTGGACAGAAAAAAATCCTTGGGCAGTGGGGTCCCCATGGCTCAAGTCCCCAGCATTGTTGCAAACCAGGAGGGGGGACCATTTGAAGGCTGCTGGCCTCCCCTAGGGAAAGGATTCACTCTGGACAAGCCTGGCCTCCGTACATTGGATTCCATTTCTTGCTCCCTTCATCAAATTGCTGGAACTTGAACCCAGTCCAAGCTTCATCCAAAAAGACATCCTGTCTCTTTAAGCAGGGGTGGCTGCCGCCCAGATGTTACTCCCGGTACGTGCAGCACATGTTGTACACAGTTAAAGGCACAGGACCCTGCTTTCCTGGGAAAGTACAGAAAGG
>JAAGEH010000227.1:170858-204155 GCA_011751065.1 Lasiurus cinereus
TCCATCCATCCAATACATCCACCCATCCATATACTCATCCACCCATCCACCCATCCATCCATCCATCCATCCATCCATCCATCCATCCCTTCTCAGCCTTTGTCTAAGAGGAAGTGTAGCATCCACCCATTCATCCATTCATCCATTCATCCATCCATCCACCCATCCATTCATCCATCCATCCACCCATCCATTCATCCATTCATCCATCCATCCACCTATCCACCCATCCACCCATCCACCCATCCATTCATTCATTACTTCTCAGACTTTTGGTTAACATCAAGTGTAGCATTCATCCATCCATCCTTGTGAGCTCTGGCTTCTGCTTTGAGCCTTCCAGCTGCAAATTTCTAAGGTTCTGCCAGGAGCGATACCCACACCTGTTTATAGGCTCAAGCACAGGAGCTAAACTTCTGGCCCCTCTTCCTGCCCTCTGTCATGTCTCGCCCCAGTCTCCTCAGTGGCCAGGGACAATGCGCTCTGGAGATGCGGGGTCACCGGAGAAGCTGTTACTGTATCTCCAGCAGGTGACGCTAAAGGCCTTCTCTTCACCTGGGTGCCACTGTCTGCTGGGTCCTCGCTTTCAGAAGGAGCAGGTGGGCCAGACTGGGTAGTGGCTCGGCCTGAGGCCAGCAGGTGAGGCAGGGGAGCGCCCCTAAAAGATCTTGGTCCTTGTGTGGGCATTCCTAGCCTGTGAAGGAGGCCTGTCCCCCTTTTGTCTGGCTTTAGCCTCTCAGTGGTCCAAGCCGACCTCACTTTGTCTCCCCAGAATCGTTCCTGCGCCATTGGAAAGACCACACACCTTGCAGTTACACAGACCTCAGTCCAAATCCAAGCCTCCTCACCCCAGGCTCCTCCTCCTCGCTCCCTGCCGCCTCCTCCAGACGCCCGCAGGTGGTGCGGCGCTGCCGCTGGTGGGCTCTCAGAGCTAACCCTGGAGGCTGGAGGTGTGTTCATGGCCTCGGCAGGACTGAGGCCTACTTTGCCACCTCTCAGTGCTGTGCTCCCTGGCCTGGGTCTGACCCGGTTCCCTGGAGAGGCGCGTGCTCCAGCTCCACAGAAGATTCCAGACCAGTGCTCCCACAGCAGGCTGGTCCCTGCAGGCCCGCCCCCCACCAGTGCATGAATCCGTGCTCTGGGCCTCGGTATAGGAGAGTGATCATTGCTTTCCCGGGAAAAGCTGTCCAGGCGGACATCTTCCGACTGACAGTGTGTTTGTGACCTGGGTGTTCCGAGGTGGAGCCTCCTATAGGGGCGACCTAGGCTGGTGGGCAGGACTGTCTCTGGTCCCACATGGCTTCCATCTTTTTAAAAAATATATATTTTATTGATTTTTTACGGAGAGGAAGGGAGAGGGATAGAGAGTCAGAAACATCGATGAGAGAGAAACATGGATCAGCCGCCTCCTGCACACCTCCTACTGGGGATGTGCCCGCAACCAAGGTACGTGCCCTGGACCAGAATCGAACCCGGGACCCTTCAGTCTGCAGGCTGATGCTCTATCCACTGAGCCAAACCGGTTTCTGCCCAGGTGGCTTCTCTTGGGTCTCCTTTAGGGAACCAGCAGTGCCGGCTGGTCTCAAAGGCAGGATCCACAGCAAACCCGTTCGCCTCTGCTTTCAGGACTGATAAGTCCAGTGGGAGGCGTGTGGGCGGCCTCCCCACACCGGCCATCTCAGAACTCAGGGCCGTGGGACCCCCAGAGGCAGACGGGGTGTGAGGACCCTTTAGAGCAGCGGTTCTCAACCTGTGGGTCACAGCCCCTTTGGAGGGTCGAACGACCCTTTCACAGGGGTCGCCTAAGACCATCAGAAAACACCTATTTCCCATGGTCTTAGGAACCCACACACCGCTCCTCGGTGTAGCAAAGTGTAGCCATGTAGTTTACTGTTGTCCTATGAAGACTGTTGCCCATGCTACACCACGATTCAAGACAAAATTTCATTTATTTGTAATTAGAAATAAATATTTCACAATATATAATTACATATTGTTTTTGTGATTAATCCCTATGCTTTAATGATGTTCAATTTATAACAACGAAAATACATCCTGCCTATCAGATATTTACATGACAGTTCATAACAGTAGCAAAATTTACATTGATGAAGTAGCCACGGAAATCATTTTATGGTTGGGGGTCACCACCACATGAGGAGCTGTCTTAAAGGGTCGCGGCCTTAGGAAGGTTGAGAACCACTGCTTTAGAGGGTGAGGAGCCGGAGTGGGTGAGACACAGGAAGCTAGGGATAGGAAGGTGGCCTTGGTGATTGGGATTGACACTGGAATCTGTCCATCACCAACACCCTGTCCATCACCTGACCCTTCTTTTCTGCATTCCGCCCGGGCCAGACCCCGGGCGGGGGGGCTGTCTGCGGAGCTGCACAAGTCTCGGTGTCACATGCCCCATCAGCACCTCGGCACCCTTATCGCCGCTCTCCAGGGGCTGAGAGCCGGAGCCCGGGGCTCAGGTAACAGAAGGGGGGCGGCCCTCCTGATGCGAAAGTGCGGGCGGCCCCCACTTCTGAGGCAGCCCACCCTGTCCCTTGCCCCGCAGCCCTGACTGAGCTGAAGGGGAAGGACACCTCTCTTTGGGATCAGAGAGACCTGAGTTTTTTTTTTTTTTTTAATATATTTTATTGGCCGAGAATGGTTTGGCTCAGTGGATGGAGCGTCGGTCTGCGGACTGAGGGGTCCCAGGTTAGATTCCGGTCAAGGGCATGTATCTTGGTGGCGGGCACATCCTCAGTGGGGGCCGTGTAGAAGGCGGCTGATTGATGTTTCTCTCTCATCGATGTTTCTAACTCTCTATCCCTCTCCTTTCCTCTCTGTAAAAAATCAATAAAAAAATGTTTTTTTAAAAAAATATATATTTTATTGATTTTTTACAGAGAGGGATAGAGAGTTAGAAACATTAAAGAGAGAGAAACATGGATCAGCCGCCTCTTGCACGCCCCTACTGGGGATGTGCCCGCAACCAAGGTACATGCCCTTGACCGGAATGGTACCTGGGACCTTTCAGTCCGCAGGCCGACGCTCTATCCACTGAGCCAACCCAGTTTCCGCAGAGACCTGAGTGTAAATCGTGCTCTTCCACGGCTGGGTGATACCTTGTAGCACTTCACTCCTCGTGGCCTCAGTTTCCCTAATCTGTCAGATGGGCACAGGGCAGGGTGACAGTCAGACAAGACAATGTACTTTGTACATAAGAAAAGCACAACTTCATCCCGCTGCTGCCTCCTCCGCCCTCTCCACAGAGGGTTACCACCCGTTTGAAACTCTTAGCAGTAAAAAATGAAAAACATTTTGTTTTTTAGTTTTGGCTCAGATTTAAAAATCAGATTTTTTGCAGAAGATTTTGAATTTACTTCTGCATCTGACAATACAACTACATCCCCCCCAAACAGCAGGCAGCCAGGCTGGCTCCCCTCAGCCAAGTTTCCCTGGGTCCCCCAGCCTTCGGCATGCCCTGTGCTGTCCCCTCCCTTAGGTCCAAGGTCCTGGTTGCTCCACTCCTTACACTAGCCACCTGGCCCCCGAGGGGTTTGTAAGGAGGTGACATGTGCACGGGAAGAACAGTATTGTCCTCCTCTCAAGGCTTAGCACCCCTCTGGCGGAGTGACAGCCCCCCTCTTTCCGCTGCTCCCCCGGTTCTGGGTGTGCCCCCGCGCCTGGCACCAAGCACTGACTCTGGAGGTGGGAGACATTGAAGAAAGCTGTTGGTGTCCGGCTGGTGTGGCTCAGTGGTTGAGTGTTGACCCATGAACCAGGAGGGCAGGGTTCAATTCCCAGTCGGGGCACATGCCCGGGTTGCGGGCTTGATCCCCAGTAGCTGGCGTGCAGGAGGCAGCAGATCCATGATCCTCTCTCATCAGTGATGCTTCTAGCGCTCCATCCCTCTCCCTTCCTCTCTCTCAGGTCAATAAAAAGAAATCTGAAAAATAAAAGGGAGGCTGAAACCAGTTTGGCTCAGTGGATAGAGCATCAGCCTGTGGACTGAAGGGTCCCAGGTTCGATTCTGGTCAAGGGCATGTACCTTGGTTGTGGGCACCTCCCCAGTAGGGGGTGTGCAGGAGGCAGCTGATCAATGTTTTTAACTCTCTATCCCTCTCCCTTCCTCTCTGTAAAAAATCAATAAAACACATTTAAAAAATAAAAGCAAGCTGCCGGCTCTGGCTCCCTGGGGGAGGGAGGCCTCATTCACTCAGACAACACGTGCTCTCTCCTGCCCCGGCATGAAGGGCAGCTTAGAGGAATCGCGACAGGTTGAGACATTTCGGGGTTTGGGGGAGCTTCCTGAGTTCCTGACTCCGTGCTGGGCTCTGGCTGACCCCCAGCCCCATAGCGCCACCTCTGCCTTTCCCCGACCCCACCCTGGTCTCCAAAGAGCCCGGTCACATGATCAGACTCCCAGGGTGCCAGGCGGGGGGCCTCAGGCAGTCCCTCTGGGGAGCCCCTGCGTTTGGGGTTTGGGCTCTGACGGCCACAGCTGGCTTTTCTCCTTTGTGACCCATCCCTTTCCCGGCAGGACAACAGGTCCCAGTGGGCAGTATCCAGGGGCCAGGGAGTGGGGGTGAGGGAGAAGAGAGGGGGGGGCATTGCCTCCCGACTCCTAGGTTCGCCCCTTAGGACAGCTTTCCTGCCTCTTCGGGAAGGAAGGGCTGCTGGCTGAGCCTCCCCTCCCCAGAGGCACACCCGGGCTGTGTCCCCGGCCTTCTCTAGGTGTGGCCCCCACATGGTTCTCTGGGTCCCCTCGGCCTCCTTCCGGTAAAGCCGCTGGGACCTCAGAGCTTCGGAGCTGGGTGTCCCTCCCTGCCCCCTCCCCAGGGCCTGCTCCCTTGGGAAGGGCCTGAGTGGCGTGCTCTGGGGAAGGGCTGGTGGAGAGAGGGCTGCCCTGAGGGTGGGAGTGGGGGGCCACCAGGTGAGCCATGCGGCTGAGGCTGGGGATGAACCCTGGTTTGGTGGCCGCATAACCTGGGGGACAGTTACAGAAATGTAAGGAAAGCGTGCCCAGGAAGCCCTCACGACAGGAAAGGCTGAACAATGGTTATGATTCTTCTTTCTTTTTCTTTCTTCCTTTCTTCCTTCCTTCCTTCCTTCCTTCCTTCCTTCCTTCCTTCCTTTCTTAAATATATTTTTAGCCGAGACCGATTTGGCTCAGTGGATAGAGCGTCGGCCTGTGGACTGAAAGGTCCCAGGTTTGATTCCGGTCAAGGGCATGTACCTTGGTTGCGGGCACACCCCCAGTGGGGGGCGTGCAGGAGGCGGCTGATCGATGTCTCTCTCTCATCGATGTTTCTGACTTTCTGTCCCTCTCCCTTCCTCTCTGTAAAAAAAAGAAAAATCAATAAAATATATTAAATATATGTTTAGCGATCTCAGAGAGGAAGGGAGAGGGAGAGATAGACACATCAATGATGACAGAGAATCATTCATCCGCTGCCTCCTGTGCGCTCCCTACCGGGAGTGAGCCTGCCACCCAGCATGAGCCCTCACGGGGAATCGAACCGTGACCTCCTGGTTCACAAGTTAACCTTCAGCCACAGAGCCACGCGGGCCAGGCAGCGATTGTCAGGATTGACACAAAAGGGGCACAGAATCGGTGACACGGGAAACAGAGGCTCCCTGGTTGAGCAGCTGGCCTATGACTCCCTCCGGGGAGACGTGATTTCTGGGAGGGAGGGGACCTGACTCCAGGCCACAGGAGCCGGGGCCGCTGCTGAGCACGGCTGATGGACAGGGAGGAGGCAGGAGCCAGCTCCGGCTGCCCCTTTGCTGGGGGACCCCGCCTGGCGGGCTCTGGGAGCCGCCCGCTCCCCAGGTGAGTCCGGGCGCCCGGAACCCACGGCAGGAACACAGGTCCCTCCACCCAGACCCATACAAGGCCTGGCCTGTGCTCTCCGCCTCAGATCACGGGGACGTGGGGGCTCACCTTGCCCGAGGAGGGGCAGGGACGAGAGGGAAAACAGGCAGCTATTTCGAGAAGGTGTCGCCGGCCCGGGCACTAAAATTAGCCCCCGGGTTCCTAAAAAGACATTGGCGCCACCCGAGGCCGTGGAGAGGGGCTCTTCAGCGGGGAATGTGGCCCCAGGAAGGGCTCCCGCGGGCCTGGGCAGTGAGGTCAGCCTGCGGGCCCGTGGGGCTGCGCCGGCCGGGTTCATGGGCACGGCCCCCCACCGCCCGCCTGCAGGTTCTGGAGCTGGTCCCCACCGCCTCCTGCGCCAGGCAGGCCGGAAGGTAAGGGACCGAGCCCCCTGCGGGCACTTCCCTCTTTTTAAAAATATATTTTATTGATTTTTTACAGAGAGGAAGGGAGAGGGATAGAGAGTCAGAAACATCGATGAGAGAGAGACATCGATCAGCCGCCTCCTGCACGCCCCACACTGGAGATGTGCCCGCAAGCAAGGTACATGCCCCGACCGGTATCGAACCCGGGACCTTTCAGTCCGCAGGCCGACGCTCTATCCACTGAGCCAAACTGGTCTCGGCAAGAGAGAGAAAGAGCCATCTTTTTTAAACTTAAACTTCTTCTAACGCCACTTCTTCAAAAGAGACTCGCCCAGGCCGTGGTATTTTGTGGAAGAGCCACACTCCAGGGGCCAAAGAGCCGCATGTGGCTCGCGAGCCGCAGTTTGCTTATTTCTCCATTTGGTGGGACATGCGGTGAGCTCTGGCTGGTAATGAGCAGACAACAAAGCAAAATAGAACAACAGCAGCAGCAGCCTGACCGCCTTTCCCTCCTCCTCCACTGCAGGTCCCCCAGGGCTGGGACATTTGGGGTCCCCTTTGCCCAGCAGAGCGCCGGCTCCTAGTCAGGGTTGGCAGATGCTTGCCGAGCCCCGGCCTGGAGGAAAGCCGACTTGCCGCTCAGAAGCAGGCAGCCTGCGGATGGCTCCGGGCACCGTCTCTGCTGCCCTCTGTCTGTCCGGAGAGCTGGTCTAGGGCTCCTGCCAGGAGGGAAGCAGGGTCCCTCTCAGGACATGCTGGTGGGTTGGTGGCAGTAGCTCTGGGTGTAGTTAGCAGTGTCTGCCAGGATTGGGGTCCAGCTTACCCTGCATGATGGCAGCGGGGTGGGTGCGGGTTGGCTGGTGATGGCATGAGGTGGGTGCGGTTGGCTCGGAGATGGCTCCTGCCCAGGCAGCTGAAACATCCCAGGAACGTGGCACGGCTGCTGACAGCACTTTCCCGCCTGAGAGTGGCCACTGGCCACCGTGTGACTTCCTCAGGGCGGCGAGGATGAGTGTGTGTGTATGGGGTACGGGGGTACCTTTACCCGACTCCCCAAGGTCTCCGGAGCTCCAGCTCTGAGGAAAGGGCAGGTACGCAAACCTCAGAGGGGACCGGAGCGGACATGTAACGGGACGGAGCACATCTAATAATGGCAATAGTCACGGCAGCCGCTCGTCTGGAGGACAACGTGCCCAGAGTTGTGCCAAGCAGTTCACAGGGTCATCTCATCTTCCCGGGAACCCCCGTTGCGGGGAGACACAGTTGTTAAAACCATTCCGCAGACGGGGAGACCTGAGGCCGGGGGCCCTCAGCCATTCTCCTAGAACCACACAGCTGGCGGGGGCAGCTGGCTCTGTGCTTTAGAGCTCAGAGCTAGTTTCTAGGCCCAATCACTCCTCTGCTAGTTCCCCCCGCCCCCAAGCATGTGCCCCCACTAATGGTCCTTCCTTTAAAAAAAAAACAAAAAAAAAACCCTTTTATTGATTTTAGAGAGGAAGGGAGGGGGAGGGAGAGAGAGAGAGAGAGAAACATCAAGGATGAGAGAGAATCATTGATCAGCTGCTTCTGCACTCCGCACACTGGGGATCGAGCCCGCAACCTGGGCATGTGCCCAGACTGGGAATTGAACTGGTTCATAGGTTGATACTCAAGCGCCAGGCAGACTAATTGTCTCTTAAGTAAAAATCATCCCACAGCCGAGACTGGTTTGGCTCAGTGGGTGGAGTGTCATCGGCCTGTGGACTGAGGTCCCGGGTTTGATTCTGGTCAAAAGCACATACTGGGGTTCCGGGCTTGATCCCCAGTAGTGGGTGTGCAGGAGGCAGCCAATCAACGGTTCTCTCTCATCATGGATGTTTCTATCTCTCTCTCCCTCTCCCTTCCTCTCCAAAATCAATAAAAAAAATATTAAAAGAATCTATCCGGACTCACTGTGATATTTGGAGCATTATTTTAGGTGTTATGTGCAGCCACCAAATGAAGCTTCTGGAAGCCGAAGTCCTACCTTCAGGGACCTGTTACCTGCAGGCAGCTGCCCCAGAAGGAGCATTTGGAACACGGTCCGAAGCTGGAGCTGAACAGGCTGGCGTGCCACAGGCTGGTGTACAAAGGGCCATACACTGGGCACTTAAGTGACAGGAAAGTCTGGCCTCACAGTCCTGGGGCTAGAATGCCAAGTGCAGGGTGTCCCGGGTCGGTCCTTAGGGCTGAGAGGGAGACCGGGGGCTTCTGGGGGCTCAGTGGCACTCTCGGAGCCCTCGGCAATAGTGGGTGCACCACCCTGGGCTCTGCCTTCCTGTTAGGACATGTGTTCAAATCCCCCTTTCTGTAAGGACACCGGTCCAATTGGATTAGGACCCACCCAAATGACCTCCTGAAATCTCATGCCCTCTGCAAAGGCCCTGTCTCCAAGTGAGCTAGTTCTGAGGTTCTGGGGTTTGGGGTTTCAGCATGACCCTAACAGAGTCCTTGGGTAAGTCAGTGAATAGTTCTGGGCCTTGGTTTTTTTTTTTTAAAAATTTTAAGCCCAAACCAGTTTGGCTCAGTGGATAGAGCCTCAGCCTGCGGACTGAAAGATCCCAGGTTCCATTCTGGTCAAGGGTTACCTTGGTTGTGATTTAAAAAAATCAATAAAATATGCTTAAAAAATTTTTAAATATATTTTTATTGATTTCAGAGAGGAAGGAAGAGGGAGAAAGTGATAGAAACATCCACAATGAGAGAGAATCATGGATTGGCTGCCTCCTGCAAGTCCCCCACTGGAGATCAAGCCCACACCCGGGCATGTGCCCTTGACCGGAATGGAACCTGGGACCTTTCAGTTTGCAGGCCGACGCTCTATCCACTGAGCCAAACCGGCTAGGGCTCTTTCTATCTTTTTTTTTTTTAAATATATTTTATTGATTTTTTACAGAGAGAAAGGGAGAGAGATAGAAAGTCAGAAACATCGATGAGAGAGAGACATCGATCAGCCGCCTCCTGCACGCCCCACTGTGGAGATGTGCCCGCAAGCAAGGTACATGCCCCCAACCGGAATCAAACCCGGGACGCTTCAGTCCGCAAGCCGACGCTCTATCCACTGAGCCAAACCGGCTAGGGCTCTTTCTATCTTTTAAATATATATTTTTTATTGCTTTCAGAGAGGAAGGGAGAGGGAAAGAGCTATAGAAATGTCAATGATGAGAGAGAATCATTGATCGGCTGCCTCCTGCACGCCCTCTCACTGGGGATCTAGCCCACAACCTGGGCTTGTGTCCTTGACCAGGATGGAACCTGGGACCCTTCAGTCCGCAAGCTGACGCTCTATCCACTGAGCTAACCCGACCAAGCAGGCCTCGGTTTCCTTATCTGTGACGTGGGCTGGGTGATAATCCCTTCGCTCCCGAGGTGCTGGGTAGAAACACTACAAGGCCTCAGCCAGCTGGGCACAGTGCCCAGCGCGTGTAACGGGCGCTCAGGAAGGCAGCCACTGTCTCCTGAGAGGCTGAGGGCCAGGAGGCACTGGTGCCGGTGCCTGCAGGCAGGGCCCGGGGCACAGGGCTGGGCGTTGGTCCAGAGGGCGGCTGTGCCAGCTCTGGTCCAGGCCCAGGCTCCTGGCTTAGACTTGGCTTCTGCATCCCTGGGCAAAGCATCCGGAGGCCCCTTTCCCGGGCTTGCTCCTGAGATCCCTTCGTTGGCAACATTGACCTAGGGGGCCAATACCCCTCTTTTGAGGGGTATCCTGTGCACATAGGATTTTTAAAAAATATATATTTTATTGATATTTTACAGAGAGGAAGGGAGAGGGGTAGAGAGTTAGAAACATTGATGAGAGAGAGACATCGATCAGCCGCCTCCTGCATGCCCCCACTGGGGATGTGCCCGCAACCAGGATACATGCCCCTGACCGGAATCAAACCTGGGACCTTTGAGTCCGCAGGCCGACGCTCTATCCACTGAGCCAAACCGGTTTGGGCGAAGGATATTGAATAGTGCCCCAGCTCTACCTTCCAGCTGCAGGCAGCTCCCCTCCCTAATCATTAGACCAGCAACACCCTGGACAGTGCCAGATATCTCCCCAGGGTCAAGGTCTCCCCGGCCCAGCTGGCTGCCCTAGGAAGGGCCGGATGCTGGGGACCTCGTGTGTGATCAGAACTCCACACAGAGGACCCTGAAAGTGGCAGCCTGAACAGCTCTTGGGCCCGCTCCACCTCCTGAGGGACCCGTCTTTGATCCTGCTGCTTCGGGCCTGAAGGGCATCTCAAGGTGACTGTGGTCTGGCCGAGGCCCGGCCGCCAGGCCTTGGCTGTGAACAGGTGGCAGGAAGCACAGACTGGGGTGGGCTCTGCGGCCGGGCCAGGAGCAGGTGTGGACACGGCGCTGACAGCCCCGATTATCAGGCCCGGAGCCCCAGACTCCAGACAGACAGGTCGTGGGGCTTTATCAGCCGTCAGTGTTCGTGTCAGTGGTGCTGGGCGACGTGCTGACAGCCGGGAGCTGGGCGGGCAGGCTTCTGCCCACTGTCCGGTGCCCAGTGCCCAGGGCCTCCATTTGACATTTGAGAGGAGGAGAGGGTGGGGGTGACAAGGAGAGGGAGAAAGATGAGCGGAGGGGCTTGCTTCCATCCCCCCTTTTCTTTTTTTCAAAGATTTTTAAAAACGTATTTGTCTATTGCCGAAACCGGTTTATCTCAGTGGATAGAGCGTCGGCCTGCAGACTGAAGGGTTCCAGGTTCCATTCCGGTCAAGGGCATGTACCTTGGTTGTGGACACATCCCTAGTGGGGGGTGTGCAGGGGGCGGCTGATCGATGTCTCTCTCTCATCGATGTTTCTGACTCTATCCCTCTCCCTTCCTCTCTATAAAAAAATCAACCCCTGAGCCACGCTGGCCGGGCGAAACTGTAAACACATTTTAAAATCTTTGAAAAAGCCTGGCCGGCGTGGCTCAGGGGTTGAGCACCGACCTAGGAACCAGGAGGTCACGGTTCAATTCCTGGTCAGGGCACGTGCTGGGGTTGTGGGCTCGGTCCCCAGCAAGGGGCATGCAGGAGGCAACAATCGATGATTCTCTCTCAGCCTTGTTGTCTCTGTCTCTGTCTCTGTCTCTCCCTCTCCCTTCCTCTCCGAAATCAATAAAAGTATATATATTTTAAAACAGGTTTACAGTTTCAAGCCCGATGCCTGCTGACGGCAATAAGTGGAATGATTTGAAAGGGGGTGGGAGGATGGGGCACCTCAGAGGGAGAAAGGAGGAGGAGCGGAGAGAAGGGGTTCCGGGTGACACACCAGGAACAAAACCCGAACCCCTGCCCGTCCACGGCCGCCCTGACCCGGCTCTGCAGCTCCCTCCCAGCCTCGCCCTCGCGGTCCTGTGGCTGCTGCCGCCGGAACAAACTGCCCCAAACTAGCTGCCTTCAGACAACGGAGCTCTCCCGGGTCTGGAGGCCGGAAGTCCAAACTCAGTGCCACAGAGCTAACCCAGGGTGGGTGTAGTGGAGGTGGAGGTGGGGTTTGGGGCACAATCCCTGGGAGGTTCTGGGCAGAATCTGTGCCTTCCGGCCCCTGGTGGCTGCATCTCTCCATCCCCGTCTGCCTGGGTGGCCGGGCGCCCGCTCAGCTCTGGGTGCCTCAGGTTTCCCCCTGCCTCCCTCTAGGACAGCGGTTCTCAACCTTCCTAATGCCGCGGCCCTTTAAGACAGCTCCTCATGTGGTGGTGACCCCCAACCATAAAGTGATTTTCGTTGCTACTTCATCACTGTCATTTTGCTACTGTTATGAACTGTAATGTAAATATCTGATAGGCAGGATGTATTTTCGTTGTTACAAATTGAACATAACTAAAGCATAGGGATTAATCACAAAAACAATACGTAATTATATATGGTGAAATATTTATTTCTAATTACAAATAAATGAAATTTTGTCTTGAATCGTGGTGTCGCATGGGTAACAGTCCTCATAGGACAACAGTAAATTACATGGCTACATTTTGCTACACCGAGGAGCTGTGTGTTGGTTCTTAAGACCATGGGAAATAGGTGTTTTCCAATAGTCTTAGGCGACCCCTGTGAAAGGGTGATTCGACCCCCAAATGGGTCGCGACCCACAGGTTGAGAACCACTGTTCTAGGCGGTCCCTGTGAGGGCATCGAGGGCCACCCATGATCCAGGATCCACCTCAGGATCCTTCCTATCACCTCTGCCAAGTCCTTTTGTGGCCACGCAGGGTGACACTCACAGGGCACAGGGGTTAGGATGTGGGCATCTTTGGGGGGCTGTTAATTAGCCTTTCTCCCCCTCCCTGCCCCAGCCCACTGACCCCAGCTCCTCCGTCTGCCTCATGCTCTGACTGGGAAGAGAACCCTGACCTCCTGGTTCATAGGTCGATGCTCAACCACTGACCCTAACCAGCCGGACTGCCTCCAGCTGACCCTTCCCTGGAATTGTGGCTCCTCCTCATTCTTCAAGTCTGAAATGTCATGTCCTCGAAGGGAACTTCCTCCATCTGTGCCTGGCACATAGTAGGTGCTCAATGCAAAAGAGAAACCCCATTCACAGCCCTCAATAACGGGGAGCCGGGCCTCTTGGGCCCTGGGACATTCCCAGAGGCCTCCCTGCCTTTGTTCTGAGCGGAGGCTGGGGTGACAGCCCCCAGGCCGCAGCCCCAGCCCCTCCAAACAGCAGTAATGCCGGGTCCGGTTGGGCAGATCCTGAGGCTCATGTCTGCGCCGGCCTAGGTCTCAGGGGTCAGGGCTGAGGCCTTTCCCCGGCCAAAGCCCCTGGAATGAGTCTCCAGACAGAGCAGCGGAGAAGGGACCACACACCTGCCCACCCTGGGCCCCTGACTGCAAAGCTCATTTAAAGGGACAGCGTCTCAGGGCCCAGCCCAGCAGCGCCCGAGGACTGAGCAGTGGGGTGAGTGAGACCTCGAGGCTGCCACCACCACCTTCACGCCACAGGCCTCCCTGTGCCCCAGTCGTAAACGTGAACATTGATGAGCCAGATGTGGCCGTCCATCCTCGCTGTGACAGTGGTGATGGCCTCAGCACGTGGAAGCGTCCACGGCACGTGGGCTGCGCTCAGAAAACACCGCCTTGTTTGCAGGAAAAACCTCCCGGGGTGTATCTGAGCCCGGGAGGCAGGTGGCGACATGAGAAACGCCCAAACCTGTCGAGAACTTTTTTTTTTCTTTCATCTATCTATCTATCTATCTATCTATCTATCTATCTATCTATCATCTATCTATCTATCTATCTACCTATTTTTGTTTTTTATTGATTTTTTTCCAGAGAGAGGAGAGGGAGAGAGAGTTAGAAACATCGATCAGCTGCCTCCTGCACACCTCCCACTGGGGATGTGCCCACAATCAAGGTACATGCCCCCGACTGTAATCAAACCCGGCACCCTTCAGTCTGCAGGCCGACGCTCTATCCACTGAGCCAAACCGGTCAGGGCTGTCGAGAACTTTTGAGTTTATTTGACCAAACTGAAGACAACGGCCAGAAAGCAAAATCTCCCTGGATTGAGGAAATGCTCCGGAGAATGCCGCTTCACAGCTCATTTTATGCATCCCATAGCATCAAAGCAGGAGACGTAAGGGGGTACATGAAACCCACTGGTGGTAGATAGAGGGGAGCAGGAGAAGGCAAAGCAGAGTCTCTGGGTTTGGATAAAGATGGAATGGAGACACACACAGGACTCTGACATTGCAGGGTGGGTGGGGGTACCGGGTAGTCAGTCACTGACGTTTACAGGACACGGAGGTGGTATTCAGGGAACAAGGTAGCAGGGTGGGTTCCGCAGTCTCTCCCTGGTGCGAGGGTGAACCTGAGGGCGCTGGAGGAGGGATTACTCGGACAGTCAGTCCATCTTCGATGCGAGAGATAAAGGACAGGCTCGCTGAGGTCAGGGCTGGCCTTGGTCGAGGGTGGACAGCCTAGGATGGTACTGCCCACCACGACGCCCTTCAGTTAGGGATTCTTATGTGCAGAGCATCCTCTGTGGCTACTTCCGGCCTCTGAGTTTGCAGGGCCCGCCATGCCGGCCTCCCTGAGCTTGTCAGGCAGCGCGTGTGGCCCCATTTGTCCACAGAGGGAGGGAAGGAGCGGGGCAAGAAGCGGTTGTGTCACTAGGACCGGTGGCTTCACCTCTCTGGGCCTCCATTTCATTCTTTTCTGTCTCCAAGGTGGTTGGAAATGGATGGTTTTCAAAGTCACTTTCATTCTTGTTGGTTTGTTTTTAAACATTTTTAATTGATTTTTTTTTACAGAGTGCAAGAGAGAGGTACAGAGAGTTAGAAACATTGATCAGCTGCCTCCTGCACACCCTCAACTAGGGATGTGTCCACAACCAAGATACATGCCTTTGACAGGAATCGAATCTGGGACCTTTCAGTCCATAGGCCGATGCTCTATCCACTGAGTAGACAGGGTAGGGCCAGGCTGCTCCTGTTTTTACATGGCTTTCTCTCTGTCTGTCTGTGTCTGTGTCTCTCCTCTTCTTAGAAGAACACCAATCGTATTGGATTTAGGGTCCACCCTAATTCAGTATGACTCAACTGATTGTTAGGTCTGATCAAATGATTGAATCGATACCCCTTCCCCTGGGAACTGACCTTTAGACCATTTCACAACCGATATTGCCTTTCGCTTAGACCAGTGGTGGGCAAACTCATTAGTCAACGGAGCCAAATATCAACAGTACCATTGAAATTTCTTTTGAGCCCTAGCTGGTTTGGCTCAGTGGATAGAGCTTTGGCCTGTGGACTGAAGGGTCCCAGGTTCAATTCCAGCTAAGAGTACATGCCCGGGATTGCCAGCTCAATCCCCAGTAGGGGGTGTGCAGAAGGCAGCCAATCAATGATTCTCTTTCATCATTGATGTTTCTCTCTCTCCCCTCTCCCTTCCTCTCTGAAATCAACAAAAATATATTAAAAAAAATAAAGAAATTTCTTTTGAGAGCCACATTTTTTAAACTTAAACTTCTTCTAACACCACTTCTTCAAAAATAGACTCACCCAGGCCATAGTATTTTGTGGAAGAGCCACACTCAAGGGGCTATAAAGAGCCACGGTTTGCCAACCACTGGCTTAGACCGCATCCCACTTGTTCAAACCATTAATGTTCCCCTCCAGACGTCCCCAGGATCTGGACCCACCCAGAGAGTCCCTGCTGAAAAGCCCGGCTGCCTGAGTCCTTTACGACCCCGGCCTCCCCATCCCTGGGTGCCCACGCCATTGGGGGGCCCAGCCCATCCGGTCTGCAGATGACCTAAAACATTTAGAATCCAGGCTGCTCTTGGCCTCCTTGTTCCTCCTTCGGCGACCCTACCACTAACAACATCTGCAAAGATCCTGCTTCCTAGCAGGGTCACATTCTGAGGTTCTCGGGCGGCCATGTATTTTGGGATACGTTGCTCAACCCAGTATAATGCCCCTTTATGACTTCCCTGTCACGCCTGGCTACTTTCTCCGCCCCTCTCACTGCTCCACACTGAATTTCAAATGGGGAACACAGCTCCAGGCGCCCACCCATCTCCAGGAGGTCGGAGGTTGCCTGCGAGCAGGGCCTGGGACTCTGAGCCTGCATGGGGGATGGCGGACTTCACTGGACACTCGTGCCAGCGAACAAGAGCCAGCCAGAGGGCAGCGGTGCCTGGCAATGCCTCCTGCATTTCCGGTCGTGGGGCTGTCAGAGGGCCTGCTCAGGCCTGACCCTCCCGAGCACAGAGTGTCCCCTTGGGCAACAGCTCTATTAATATCCTTCCTGTGGGTGTTCTGGGACAGCCATTCATGATCTCGTCCTCACATGAGCCCCCCACTCCACGCCATTCATGAATGTGCCCGCGCCCCCCCCCCCTCCCGGCTTGGCAGGGTCCCCGCTCTGTCCTGTGCCCTCTCTCTGTCCCTCCCTCCCTCCCCTTCTCCGTTTGCAGAGTGTCCGCAGGATGTAGGCCAGTGCGTGCTTGTTCAACTCAATGGCCTCCTCGAGGGAGAGGCTGCTCATGGCATACTCTAAGGGAGCCCTGGCAGCCTGGAGATGCGCCCTGGCCAGGGATTGCGAAGTGGAAGGCGCCCCCTACAGGTGTGCCAGCTGCAGCGGGAAGCCGCTCTTCGCCCTGCACGCAGAGGGCTCGCTCCCAGATGCCCCCCCCCATGGCTTCCCGGAAGAGTCCTGACCCCATTCTCCTGTGACGAAGACTGCGGGAGGGGAGCTGGTTACCCCAGAGACCGGTGACATGCTCAGAGCCTTTCACTCATCCTCGTTCGTGGGCCTTTATCTTGAGTGAAGTATCTGAGACAGTGGCTCTCAATGGAGTGCCTTATCCTCCATGTGGTTGGCAGTTATGAGCAGAGCAAGGGCCATGGGCCGGGTACAGAAGGTCACCAGGCTGGGAAATCCCAGATGCCCAGCAAGGGACAACTGTAGGGTGGGAGCTTACCCCCAAGGTGACCTTTTCTGGGCCTGGAGCTGACCCAACCAGACCAGCGACCCCAAGAGTGACCTCAGGACCAGATGCACTGGATAAGGACCCCCTGCCCTGGGGCCCACCAGTCAATCAGTGAAGACGTAGGCCCTGAAAGGTGACACCTGCAAAGCTGCTAAATATTCTATTTTTAAAAAAATATATTTTATTGATTTTCCACAGAGAGGAAGGGAGAGGGATAGAAACTTAGAAACATCGATGAGAGAGAAACATCGATCAGCTGCCTCCCGCACACTCCCCATTGGGGATGTGCCCACAACCAAGGCACGTGCCCTTGACTAGAATCAAACCTGGGACCTTCCAGTCCGCAGGCTGACGCTCTATCCACTGAGCCAAACCGGTTTCAGCTAAATATTCTATTAAGATCTTCCCCTGGGCCCTAGCTGGTTTGGCTCAATGGATAGAGCTTCAGCCAGCTGACTGAAAGGTCCCAGGTTTGATTCTGGCCAAGGGCACATGCCTGGGTTGTGAGCTCAATCCCCAGTAGGGGACGTGCAGGAGGCAGCCAATCAATGATTTTCTCTCATCATTGATGTTTCTATCTCTCCCTCTCCCTTCCTTTCTAAAATCAATAAAAAATATATATTAGGTGACCTCCCCTAAGATCACCCTTAAAATCTTTCCCTTCCCTCCCCGCTCACCCCTTCTCTGTTTCCACAGTGTCTGCAGGATCTGAGCCGGTATGTGCTCAGCAATGACTCCCCAGACACATGTACCATTACCTTCCTCACTCCCAGGCTCCAAGGGCCCTTCCTTTACCTCTATAACCTGTTTCCTATAACCTCATTTCTTCTAGGAATTACTTTTTCTACCCCTGAAATTTGCCGGGTAAATGTTCTCTTATAGTTTGGGTCTCGGCTATGAATTCTTTCCTAGCCAGAACCCAAGTACCAATGTTGCTGGACCCTGGTCCAGTCTGGCCCCGTGGGTCTAACGCTGGTGCTGCTCCCGCCGCCTACAGCACCGAAAGGACATCTGGCATTTGGCATTGTCTGGAGTCATTTTTGTTGCCACAATTTGGGTGAGGGTGTGGAAGCCAGGAATGATGCAAAGTACATGCGACAGCCCTCCCCACCAACCCTGCCCCAACAGAGATTTATCTGGTCCCAAATGTCTGGAGGGCCAAGGTTGAAGAACCCTGATCTAAAAGGACAAAAAGCCTACATATTTCAAGAGTTTTAAAGCAGCATATTTTTTTAAAGAGTAGTTTATTGATTTTTAGAGAGAGAGGAAGGAAGAGGGAGAGAGAGAAACCTCGATGTGAGAACACATTGGTTGGCTGCCTCCTGCATGTCCCCTGCTGGGAATTGAACCTGCAATCTGGGCATGTGCCCTTGACTGGGAATCAAACTGGCAACCTCCCAGAGCACAGGACGATGCCCAATCAACTGAGCCACACTGGCCAGGGCTATAGCTGCAAAATTTAGACTAATAAAAAAGCTAGGCACTATCTACCTACTTAGAAAATAATTATATTAAGAATATTAAATTCAGTGGACTGTAAAGTGACCATTTAAAAAGATAAATGTGACAGTTCTTTAGGAATACTGAGATGAAATTAAAATTATATATGATTATATATAATATAATGAATTCCTCAAATGATTGAACGTAAAGTTACTATCTGACTCACCAGCTCCACTCTTAAATATATACCCGAGAAAGAGATGAAAATGTATGTCTACATTTTGCTGCTCCCTTACCACTGGTTGAATCCAACATGAAGCTGGAGAACCATAAGCCAGTCTATGCATACACCATAGAAGTCAGCCTCCCGGGCACTGAGTGGAGGGGAGAGGATGAAGGGTGGACCTCAAGATTTCCAGCGCAAAAGGCAACTATTGGTTAGCCATCAAGGAAACACGTCCATCAAATGGATTGAGTTAATGCATTTACACACATAAGGTCAACAAAGAATGCGAACAAACCACACATGACCCATGCCTTCAGCAGCACGTCGAGACAGAGAACACAACCACCAATAAGTTACCTGTGGGCCCCAACGCCAATCCCAGCAGATTTACTCTGTCATTGCTGGTCTGCAGGAGGGAGCAGCTGGGAGGGAGGCTTAAAGAATTCAGTAACAAGAAGGAAGGATGAGGAGGAGGAGGGAGAGGAGGTGGAGAAGGAGAAAGCAGAGATCATCGACAAAATCTGTCCCAGAAAGCTTATGTCCACCTAAGTGTCCAACTGTTACGTGGCGGGAACGACACCGGGTGTTAGACCTGTGGGGTCAGACGGGACCTGGGTTCAGCAATCTTGTCTCTTGGGTTCCAGCTAGGAAAGAATGCAGAGCCAAGACCCAAACTCTGAGGAGATTTATTTGGTAAAGCACAGAGGCAGAAGTAACTCACAGAAGAGATGGATTAAGAAAACAAATTATAGAGGCAAAGGAAGGGCCCGTGGAGCTTGGGAACCAGGAAGGTTATGGTAATACACCTGGAGGAAGGAGAGTCCGAGGGGGAGGGGGAGGGGAAGGGTCCAATGATGGGCTACGAGGAGGAAGAGCAGTGGTTAGGAGAGAGAGCATGCTGGGTCCTCGGTCCTAAGGGTTTTAAGGGTGATTTTAGGAGAAGATCTCAACAGAATATCCAGCAGCTTTCCAGGTGTCCTTTCAGGGTTGTGGTCTGCATTGATTGATTGGTGGGCCCCAGGGCAGGGGGCATTACTCAGTGCAGCTGCTCTGAGGTCAGCCTTGGGGTCTCTGATCTGGATTGGCTGCTTCTCTGGGCCTGGAGCTGGGATACAACCGAGGCCTAAATGTTATCTCTAGGGAGGAAAGGCCAGGGGTTCCAAACCTCATGACCAGCCATGTGCTAGGGAGGAAAGGTCATCCTGGGGATGAGATGCCCCCTACAATTGTTCTTTGCTTGGCACCTGGGGCTTTCCGCCCTGGCGACCTTCTGTGCCAGGCCCGTGGTCCTTGCTCTGCTGTGCCTGCCTGACAGACACCAAACAAACTCTGAGCCCAGATCTAGGGCTTGGCAGTTCCCCGCACCCGCTACAGGGAAGGGGGTTCGAAGGTGAGTGGGTGAGAGCCGGCAGCCTCGGTACAGCAGCGCTTCTGGAAGGACTGGAGCAGCAGTTGGAGTGGCCATCACTCCTGCCCTTTTCAGAGGTGCAGGCCGTTCTGCCAGACAGTCCTCTGCGGGGCCTCTCTCCTTCCTCGGCGGCCCCCACGCCTCTGACCCCACTTCCCATGTGGCTGGGTTTTGCCGTCTCTCTCGCTGCCCCTTCATCTTTGCACAGTCGTTCTGTGGTGTGTGTGTGTGTGTTTAATGAACTCCCCTGAGTTCATCTGAAAACGGAGGGACAGTGACAGTAGTTTTGTCACCCTGTATCTGGCAAATACTTTTTTTTTAAAAGCAAGATTTGCTTAGAAGCCACAGCATCTGCCCCATGATGCCCTTTCTCCACTTCTGTCATAAGCCATCTGCCTTCCTGGGCGACCCTGCCCCCTCAGCCTGGTGCTTGTTAACACAGGTTATCGGGAGGGGATGGTGACTCTGGTCACGCATAGTTTCAGGGGGGTCGATCTGCTGTGTCTCTTTACAGCCTCATTTGTAATCACAGATGAGAAGTCCTGACCGTCTGCTAACGGGAATTAGAACACAGATGAGCAGCAGGAGGAGACAGGAGGGAGGGCAACTCCTCACCCCTCCAGGACTCCACCGAACAGATAACCATCCCCCGGTTACCCCTGCCTTTCCCGTTATATGTTGGCTTGGTGACTGGAGAAGAGGTGTTGGCACCTGGAGGCCCTTCTGGATGACTTCATCTCTAGACCTTGCCTCTCAAAATTCCAGCCAAATCAGCTCTCCCCTTTAAGGGTTGGAAGCGGGGTCAGCATTCCAGAAGCTCCTTGTCACACCCAGGCTTTTACTGAGTGACACTGGAGAATTAGCATCCTGGTGCCGAGGGCGTGGGAGGGTCAGGGAGTCTTGTCCCTGCTCCACGCTTGTCCCTCTGGCTGGACCTGCGATGCTGGAGAAAGACCTTTGGCGTTGACTTTGCTCAGGGAGATCAGAACCATGGACAGCGATCGGGACGCCTGGGAGACCAGCAGGCTGGAGATCAGAACAAAGGAATTGATGGAGTGAGAGGAAAGATGAGCTGCAGGAGTGGGGTGTTGCTGGGGCTTGGAGTCACCCCTGCACCCCGCACTTGTCTAGGGCTTCCATAAGCTGGGGTTCTCCCTCCCCTTTCCAGGAATGGTTGTGGTGGGGAGGGAAGGGGAAAGCGCCACGCTACGGTCCCGGGATTTTTGCCAGGAAACTGAAGGAGGTTACCCCTCTACCCTCCCCCTCACCCCTCGCCCTGTGTTCCTGCCCCCGGCCAGTCCCATTTCTATACAAGGCCTGCTCTCCGATGCCTCCACCCCTGGCGAGTGATGTTCCAGGCACTGAGGGGTGCATTCCCCAGCCCTGAGCTCAGCGGGTGGGAATGTGACTGATAAATCAGAGATAACTCCGGAGGGCAGGGCCTGTGGGCACCCAGGCTCTCAGGATAAAAGGCCCTGGATCCGGGAGGGTCCAGGAGAGTGCCCGCCCTCGGAACGGGAGGTGAGCCGGTAAACCAGAGTAGCAACAGCGCTTCTCTCCGCTTCTCCAGCAACATGGATCCGCAAACCGGGCTGTCCAGGGCTCTCTTGCTCCTTCTGTTCCTGCACGTGATGCTGCTAGGTCGTTCACACCCGCTGGGTGGCCCTAGCCCACGCCCCCACTTGGAACGGTCCGGAGCCCAGGTGAGCGGTGCAGGGCTGCATAAAGGCATCGGGACTGGATATTGGGCAGCCGAAGTGAACAGGTCTCCGCCTACTGAGAATCAGAAAGTGGCGAGATTGGGAGCCAGGACCCTGTGCCCAAGGGGTGGGTTCGCTTAGGCAGCCTCGAGGGTGGTTGGGCTCAGGTGAGGGGTCCTGAGGCGCGGGCTCTTCCCTTCCATTGCAGGAGCCACTGGACCGTCTTCCGGGCACAGTTCGGGCGCTGCAGGAGGAGCAGACCGCCCCGGAGCCCCTCCCGCAAGGACGCAGCTCCAAGGCAGCCGGGGAGGCCAGGCACGCAGCTTCTGCTGCCGGCCTCGGGCCCCGTAACCATGTCCTCCACGGCCCCAAGAGGATGCGTGACTCGGGCTGCTTCGGCGGGAGGATGGACCGCATCAGCTCCACCTCTGGCCTGGGCTGCAAAGGTGAGCTCCCTCCAGCCACCCTGGGCACCCCCACCCCATGCCCGTGGGTCCCACCCATACAGTCACGCCCGTATGGTGTGTTGGTCTCTTGGGACTACACTCTGAGAAAGGGCCCCCTGGACATCACTCCCTCTCGCTGACAGTCCTCAGGGCCATCGGGTGCCTCTCTGGGGCTATCTGCCTGTCGACACCATTCATTACCAAGCCCACGAGCCTCACCCGCCTTGCACCCACCACCTGCATCTGTTATTACAAGCACAGAGATGCTGCCGGCTGGAATTCGGTCCTACCTGGCAGCCCCTCCTTGGGGCAGAGAAAGCCCTAAATATTTCCTCCTGGTTTCCCCCCACCTGTTTGTAGCTGCAAAGACTGGGGGTCATCAGGGTGGGCTCAATCCCGGTTTACAGACAGGAAACTGAGAATCCACGAGATGGATTCTTCCAAAGTCTCAATTATCCAGATCAGCTGAGGAAGGGGCGGGGCACGGCAGTGGTGAGGATGGCGCTCGGGGAGAAGCCCGGATCCATCCATTTCCCTGGCCAACAGCATCACCACCCTCTCTCCCCACAGTGCTGAAGAGGTATTAGGAGCAAGTCCTAGCCACAGAGATCTGCACCTGATTCACCATCGACACCCCCCACCCCACACCGGTCCCCTTGGAAGCAACTCCTGTTTATTTATTAGTTTTTATTTTATTGGATTGTTTTCTATAAGACGGCCCTCACCTTTGGGCCCTAGTTTTCCATGATGAGGTAAAGTCACCATTAAAGCTTTTTCTTTGGAAACTGATCTGTCTCAGTGTATTCAAAATAACTCATCACAAAAACAACAAAAACACCAAACAACAACAACAACCCCCAAACTCCGTGTTTTCTTGGAGGCCCCCAAGGTGTCTTAGTGGTGGGAACACAGCCCCAGGTGCTGGTCAAGCAAGGGGGGTGGGAGAGGCTTTTTTTTTTCTTTTCTATTTTGTTTATTTTTAAAATAACATTTTTTATTGATTTCAGAGAGGAAGGGAAAGGGAAAGAGATAGAAACATCAATGATCAGAATCATTGATTGGCTGCCTCCTGCCCACTCCCTGCTGGGGATGAGGCTGCCATCCCCGGGTATCAAACCGTGCCCTCCCGGTTCATAGGTCTACACTCAACCACTGAGCCACACCGGTTGGTCAGGGAGGCTCTGTTTTCCTGTCAGAGTCTTCGTGCTCTGAAATGTCTAGAAATACCTCCAGCAACTGAGACGCTTCCGGAGTCTGTTTCCCAAAAGGCAGCATGGGGCCCTGATGTTTATGAGCAGCGTGAGGGTGTGTCCCACTGGTTTTGTCCCTGCCTGCGGTTCCCTCAGAGGCCCTCTCCCTGATGCCTGCTGTTTCCAAAAGGTCTGAGCCAGTGTGGGCAAACTCATTAGTCAACAGAGCCAAATATCAACAGTGCAACGGTTGAAATTTCTTTTGAGAGCTGACTTCTGCACATGGGCCACAAAGTTTCAATCGCACTGTGGGATTTTGTGGAAGAGCCACACTCAAGGGGCCAATGAGTCGCATGTGGCTCGTGAGCCGCAGTTTGCCAACCACTGGTCTAAGCTAACACCTCCGAGCCCGGAGGCAGAGTGTGTGTGTGTGTGTGTGTGTGTGTGTGTGTGTGTGTGTGCCAAGACACATCTCATTTGCACTCCTGAAAGGGGGTGAGCCCTCCATCCTCCCACAAGTCCCAGCTTCACGCCTTCAATTCATGACATCATCTGAAAGATGCCTTCAAAACCCCCGAGTTTTAAAGCATTTTCATTTCCCAAACCCACCAGCTTCGAAGAGTGGAACAAGAGGCCCAGCATTTCAGGGTGCCCCTCCCCTGGGCCCTATAGCATCACTTTCTTCTTTTCCCCAGAGACAGAAGCCCCTCCCTTTAAGGTAGAAGCACCAGAATTCTTCGTGTTGCCTCAGTCAGCAGGGGATCCCAGTAGGGGTCCCGACTCTGTCTTCTGGGGGCACCCCCCCCCCCCGCATCCTGCATTCTAGGCATCCTAGGCCACGCTGCTGAACCTGCACCTGCTTTTCAGGTTCCGGGGGCCATTCCTTTTATGACCCAACGCAGCGAAGGAGGCAGATTGTCATAACCCCCATTTTACAGATGAGAAAACTGAGACCCAGAAAAAGGAGCGGTCCTACCGTCAGCATCAGCTGCTCAGTGCCAGTGCTGAGATTTGAGCGCAGATCCTAGGGACTCTTCCGCCTTGCTCTTCCTTGGAGCTCTGGCCTCGAACTGCACTCGCACACTCACTCTGCTTGTCTCACCGATGTTTCTTTGAGAGAAAGGAAAGTAGTGGGTCTTGGTGTTGTTTCGCATTGTAACCCACTGTGCATCAGAGATCATGGATGCCTGATGAGATCTACTGAGATTTACACTGAGTGGCCAGATTATGATGATCTCTGAACGCATAATAATCTGGCCACTCAGTGTATATCCTATGTATTAAAAGGCTAATATGTAAATTATCCCCTAGACCAGGAGTTCAACCAGCAGGCAGGTCAGCCAACCACCCATGTTTCCTCTCCCTGGCTAGACTGGCAGGACCTCACCCATGCATGAATTAATGCACCAGGCCTCTAATATATATATACTAGAGGCCCAGTGCATGAAACTTGTGCATGGGGGGGGAGTGTCCCTCAGTCCAGCCTGTACCCTCTCCAATCTGGGACCCCTCGAGGTATGTCCGACTGCCCGTTTAGGCCTGATTCCAGTAGGATCGGGTTTAAACCAGCAGTCAGACATCCCTCTCACAATCCAGGACTGCTGGCTCCCAATGGCTCATCTACCTTCCTTCCTGATTTCCCCTTACCGCTTCTGCCTGCCAGCCTGTTCATCCCCTAACCGCTCCCCTGCCACCTGATTGATGCCTAACTGCTTCCCTACCAGCCCAACTTCCCTCCCCTACAGGCTTGGTCACCCCTAACTGCCCTCCCCTGCAGGCTTGATTGCCCCCAACTGACCTCTTTTGCAGGACTGGTCCCTCCCAACTGACCTCCCCTGCTTGCCATCTTGTGGCAGCCATCTTGTGTCCACATGGGGACAGCTATCTTTGACCACATGGGGCAGCAATCTTGTGTGTTGGAATGATGGTCAATCTGCATATTACTATTTTATTAGATAGATAGAGGCCTGATGCATGATGTGGGCCAATTGGTTTGCCCTGAAGGGTGTCCTGAATCAGGGTGAGGGTTCCCTTGGGGCATGGGGCAGCCTGGGCTAGGGCCCTGTGGTGGTTTGCAGGCCCCCCACATGCCCCAGTGATCCAAGCAGAGGTCCTGGTCTGAGATTTATTTATTTTCTATAATTGAAACTTTGTAGTCTTCAGTAGAGCCAAGCCTCCTTCTTGCTCTGTGGCTGCAGCCATTTTTGTTGGGATTTATTTATCTTCTATAATTGAAACTTTGTCGCTTTGAGTGGAGGCCTTGGCCCACCAGGGTGTATGGAAAACTTGGCTTCCTCCATTGCTGGGGAAACCCAAACCTCCTGCTCGCTCCATGGGTGCAACCATCTTGGTTGGGTTAATTTGCATACTTGCTCCTGATTGGCCAGTGTGTGTGGCTTGTGGGTATAACAGAGTGATAGTTAACTTGCATATTACTCTTTTATTAGATAGGATATATACACTGAGTGGCCAGATTATTATGCATTCAGAGATCATAATAATCTGGCTCCTCGGTGTATAAAATGAGGCTTTAGGACCAACTTATTTGCCAATAAAACAATGAGCCAACTTCACCTATGTTCTTGAAAACAGCTCTAGGAAGAATTCTTATTATTATCTCCCACTTTACAGATGGGGAAACCAAGGCCCAGAGAGGTGATGGAATTTGCTCCGGGTCACGAAGTGAGTGAGCGGCCGAGTCAGGATTCCAGCCCTCCCAGCCTGGCCCCTGCACCCAGGCCCCTGACCACTGCACCAGCTGGCCTCCCCCAAGCCAGTGAGTGAGTCAGGCTTGCTGGTGGGAGGGGAGTTTCACTTCGGTGTCTCTGCTACCTTTCCTCTCGGCTCAGGTGAGGAAAATAAAACCCCTCCCAGAGCACCCAGCCCGGCCTCCACAATCCCTCCAGGTGGGTCTGCTTGTCCATCGACAGGGCTCAGGTGGTGGGGTCTGCCTGATACAGACTCATCATTACAGGAAAGAGGAGCCTGAAGCAACTGTGAAGGAGCCACATGTGATGGAGGGGTGTAGGGGGGTTGAGGGGTGAGCCTGAGGTCCCCAATGCGCTGACGGCTCAGGGAGCGCCCTCTGTGTTCGGGGTTTGTGGGCAGCCTGGTAGCACACATTATCAGTGGGTGCTCCACCAAACCAGCCTCCCTCACCTGTGCCCCTCGTGGCTCTAACCATGGCCACATCCTCCCTAACTTCCCTGTTACCAACCTCGTCCCATGAAGAAGCTGCCAGAGGACGTATCTCCAGGGATGCTTATCAGTTGAATCTTCCCAGGAAGACGTGTTGGTGAAAACACAGCTGCGGGGGGCCGGCCCTGCTGCCTTCAGCGCGGGGAGGAGGTGCGGGAGGGGCAGACAGGCCGTGCTGGGTCCCCAAGGTTAAGAATCGGGACAGGCCGAAACCGGTGGATAGAGCATTGGCCTGGGGACTGGAGAGTCCCAGGTTCGGTTTCAGTCAAGGGCATGTACCTTGGTTGCAGGCACATCCCCAGTAGGGGACATGCAGGAGGCGACTGATCGATTTCTCTCTCTCATCGACGTTTCTGGCTCTCTATCCCTTTCCCTTCCTCTCTGTGAAAAATCAATAAAATATATTAAAAAAAGAAAAAGAAAAAGCACTTCTCTTCCTGCACAGTCAGATCGAAGCGAAGTCCTGAGCTTGGCCACTGTCTTTGTCAGGGTGCGGTTCTGTCCTTCTGTCCGTGCGTCCCGAGGCTTTTCCGTGCACCGCTTTCAGGACCAGTCTGATTCCACCGAGCGGCCTGCTTCTCCCGTGGGGTCAGAGGCCAGCCCCGGGCAGCTGCCTGGATGCCCGGAAGCATTTCCGAACCCAACCTCGGTGCCTGTCCTGGGACCCGGGCTCCCCACCGTGTGCCTGAAGTGCCCTCCTCTCTGCGGGGCACAGTCCCTGCCCTCTCAGCCTCAGGGTGTTGGCCGCAATTCCATTCAGTAGTTGGCACTTTCCTCCCCACACCCTACTCCCCGCACCCCTGTTTTATTTTATTATTGTTTTTGTTAATCTTCACCGATGGATATTTTTCTCATGGATATTTTTAGAGAGTGGAAAGGAGTGGGAGAGACAGAGAGAGACACACACATGGACTGGTTACCTTCTGGTGTGCCCCGACCAGGGCTGGATGGAGCCTGAAACTGAGGCATGAGCTCTTGACTGGAGTCGAACCCGGGACCCTTCAGTCCTTGGGCCGCCACTCTATCCACTGAGCCAAACCAGCCAGGGCCAGCAGCTCCCACTTTCCCTGGCTGCCAGAGCCCCCTGCTCCCCCAGGGCAGGCAGGGGGTGCGCTCAACCAGCATCCGGCAAGAGTTGGCTCTTAAAGAGCCCAGCACCTGGATTCCCAGGTGGGGCCCATCTGACCTGATTCCCAGAGTTCTCTGCGGGGAGGGAGGGTTAAGCTCCAGTTGCCCAAGGTGGTCTCTCTTTCTTTCTTTCTTTCTTTCTTTCTTTCTTTCTTTCTTTCTCTCTCTCTCTCTCTCTCTCTCTCTCTCTCTCTCTCGCTCTGTCTTCCTTCCTTCCTTCCTCCCTCCCTCCCTTCCTTCCTTCCTTCCTTTCTTTCTTTCTTTTAATATATTTTATTGATTTCTTACAGAGAGGAAGGGAGAGGGACAGAGAGCTAGAAACATCGATCAACTGCCTGGGGGGGGGGGGGGCGCCGACAGGGGATGTGCCTGCAACCAAGGTACAGGCCCTCGACCAGAATCCAGCCTGGGACCCTTCAGTCTGCAGGCCGACGCTCTATCCACTGAGCCGAACCGGTTTGGGCAGTCACTTCCCGGCGTCCGCTCCAAAATAAACGACTTTTGCTTGAATCCTTGTCTCAGGTTCAGGAGACGCTCTGGAATGACCCCACCTTCTCCCCCCACCCCACCCTCGATGGTGAGCCCTGGGAAGCTTCCTGGGCTCCCTTCTGGGCTGACCACCCAGGCAGGCACCGTGTCCCTGCCCCTCCCTCTGGGCATCTTCTGTGCCTCATCCTTCGCTGCCCTCCCGGGTCAGACCCTCACCACTTGTGCAGACCTTGGCGCACCAGCTCCCAACAGGGACCTCCATATTGAACCAAAGAAACAGGACGTCGTGTTCAGTCAGAAACAACCATCCCCACATCTGCAACCGTATCCTCCCCATGTCTCCCCACCCGGCCTTCCGCTTTACACCACTTGGGTCTGACAGACTCGTGCCATGAATAGGTGGGCTTCTCATTCCAGTTATGCACGTGGGACACCCCTGGACCTTAGGGCTCCCCAAAGCTGCCCACAGCATCCCCATGGAGAAACCCAAATTCTGGACTCTCCCTCCTTTGCAATATTCATTCAGTAGACGACCCAGGTGGCTTCTTCCCAGAGGGAAGGAACTGAAGGTCTTTGGTTTGGCAGCCAGCAGAAGATGCCAAGGGCGGCGATGGAGGTGGCTTTCTGTGCCTTTTGCTCGTTTTCTCTCACTCTTACAGGCTGGCTCCTAAACACCCCATTACGTATCTGCTCCTCTATACACCACCTCCCCCGAAACTGAGCAGGAGCATGGAAAGGAAGAGAAGCTTAAGGTCAAGTCCGTTTCAGGCTCAAGCCCCTGGATTTCTTGGGATTTGGGGGAATATGTGGATTTGGGAACCACCTGTGTTTTATCGGGGTCCCTGTAGTGTATTGGTTCTATACAAAGTCCTGAGAGCAGCAAAAATGTTCTTTTTCTTCCAGCCCCTTCTGCAAACCAACAGACAAAGCCTGGCTGACCGGACATGCAGCGGCTGACGCTCTATGCTCATTCCAGCTTCTCTCTGGGAGCAGGGACCCAACTTGAGTAAAAGGAGGTGGGTGAATTCTGAGTTCTCTTTCTGGAACCTTGGACAGGACTTCCTCTTTTTTTTCTTTTCTTTTCTTTTTTTTTTAAAATATATTTTATTGATTCTCTACAGAGAGGAAGGGAGAGGGATAGAAAGTCAGAAACATCGATGAGAGACATCGATCAGCCGCCTCCTGCACGCCCCACACTGGAGATGTGCCCGCAAGCAAGGTACATGCCCCCAACCGGAATCAAACCTGGGACCTTACAGTCCGCAGGCTGACGCTCCATCCATTGAGCCAAACCGGTCTCGGCAGGACTTCCTCTTCTCCTCGGGCCTCCCGCAGACTCCGGAAGTGGCTAAGGGTGGAGGGCAGGGTGGGCACTCAGCAGCCACCCCCCACACCACCGAGATCGATCGATGCCTGCCCAGAGGTCTTTGCCAGCATCAAAGGCCTGTGTGAAAGGGCATCTCCGGGAGACGGCGGTGTGATGCACGCAGCCAGGGACCGGTTCCTCCCGGCGTGGCTGCTCACTGCACCCTCTTTGCTAATAATAACCTGCCAACCGAGCAATTAAGCTCTGGGCACATTTCAGGGACTCATCAGGATGCCGTGGTTCTGTGCCCCCAGAACTTCTACTCAAGACGACACCCCTTCTGATTTCAGGCTGAGTCTGGCCCACCCACACCAGTGGCCGAAGAGCGCTCCTTTCTCCATCTCAGAATAAAACCACTGCCACACTCGGCTCTTGCTGGCTTCCCGTGGGCCCAGGAGTGAGCACAGTGGGAGAGGGTCTGCCCGGGAAGGAGCTGGTCACCAACACGCATTTCCTGAGCCTCCTGTGCAGACGTGTTGGTGGTCGAGGGGGTGGGATGTGGCACTGTGCTGGAGACAACACACACACACACACACACACACACACACACACACACCTGCCACAAACGCAAAGCTGGGCAGGGGGAAGACGAGGTACCGCTCAGAGGCAGCCTGAGAGAGGGGAAAAGGGGTGCATTTCACCAAGGACTGCGCCAAAGGCCTTGCGAGGAGCCACGGTCTCCACGAAATGGCTGAAGAGCACCGGCGTTGCTGTCAGACCTGGGGTTCAAGTCCCGGTTCTGCTGCCTATGACCTTGAGCAAGTGATCTAAGTCCCTAGTCTCAGTTCTGGTCTTCAGTCAACAGAACAACACCACTCGCCTCCTGGATGTATGACAAGCTTCAAACTCAGAGTCTGAGCTCCTCCCAGCAGCAACATGAAAAGGGGCATTCAGTCCGTGCCTGCCTCCCTGGTACCCTTGGAGGGGCTGTGGGGCGAAGGAGGCGGAGCTCGGCAGAGAAACGACTGTACTCCCCCAACTTTTCTTGGTGCTGCTATTGGGGAGCTGCATTCTTGGGGCGGGCATCACATTTGGTCCCCGGTTGGGTTAGCGCTCGGGAAAATCGCCTCCTCTCCCCCTGCCCGCTGACCCCAGCTGCCAACGGCGAGGGCAGCCCCGTGGACGGCCGCAAAGCTCTGCCCTGACCGCTGAGGGGTCAGGTACGAGGCTGGCGTGAGCATCTGGACTAATTTGTCCTTCGCAGCCGGTTGCCCGCCGCTTCCTCCTCTCCCACCCTTATTTGGAGCCCCTGACAGCCGAGCCGCAAGACCAACGGGGGCGACTTCCATGCTGGGTCCCTGTTGCCCGGGAGAAAGCAACGAGGCAGACGCCGCGCATTGCTGCGAGATAACCAAGGACTCTTTTTTGCTCTTCTCACACCTTTGAAGTGGGAACCTCTTGAGGCAAATCAACAAGAATGTGGCTCCTGCGGCTGAGATTCCCGGAGGGAGGCGGTTGGGGGCTGCCCAAGGCGGAGGGGGCCGTGGAGCGCTCGGCCGGGCAATAACTTTAAAAGGGCATCTTCTGCTCGCTCCTCACGCAGCCGCTTTATCGCGGCAAGTGACAGAATGGGGAGGGTTCTGGCCCTCTTGCGCTCTTGGAGGGCCGGGGGGTGCTATAAAAAGAGGAGGCGCAGGGCAGGCGGGAGACGGAGCCGAGCGAAGGTCAGCAGAGAGGAACCGGGAGAAGGCTTCCAGCAGCAGAGCACCCCCAGATCGCCGCCGCCAGCCAGCATGGGCGTCTTCTTCACCCTCACCGCCAGCCTCCTCCTCCTCCTGGCAGTCCAGTTCCCGGGGCAGACCAGATCCAACCCCGTGTATGGATCCGCGGCCAACGCCGAGCTGATGGATTTCAAGGTAGGGGCTCGGTCTGGGGTCAGGGTGTGGGGGGGGCTTGGGGAGACTCGGCCGGTCAGCGCGTGAGACCTTTCTTTCTTTCCCCGTGTTTTCTCTTCATCAAGAATCTGCTGGACCACCTGGAGGACAAGATGCCGCTAGAAGACGAGGCCATGTCCCCGCCAGTACTGAGCGAGCAGAACGAGGAAGCTGGGGCGCCGCTCAGCCCCGTCCCTGAGATCCCTCCCTGGACGGCAGAGGTCAACCCGGCCCCGAGGGAGGGGGGTGCCCTGGGACGCGGCCCCTGGGACTCCCCCAACAGGGCTGCCTTCCTGAAAAACAAGCTGAGGGCGCTGCTCGCTGCCCCTCGCAGCCTGCGTAGGTCCAGCTGCTTTGGCGGCAGGATAGACAGGATCGGAGCCCAGAGCGGCCTGGGCTGCAACAGCTTCCGGGTAAGAGGGCCTGGGGATGGGGACGGGGTGCGGAGGAAGGAAGGTGTGGTTCCCCCGAGTCTCACGTCTGTCCTAGAAGACCACTACGGGGACGCCTTCCGCAGGGAGAGGGACCAGCAGAGATGCCCTTCCCTGAGAAGTGTCTGCCCCAACCTGGCCCATGAGTCTAGGGCCAGGGCAGCATCCTTAGTTAGAAAAGAAAGTTCCCGCCTTGAGCATCGCGTACTTAACGTGTTCGTGGGACCCAGTCAGCGCCACCCCGCGCGGGTTGGCAGGCGATGTTCCTCCCCGGAACTGCCAGATCCTAAAGGTCCATTGAACGTGACCAGGATGGACCTTAGGAGTGTCTAGTGAGCAACTTGGTTCATGCGGCTCAGAGGGTCATCGGGCTGAAGTGGGGGCTGGTGGGATGTGAGCAGCGTCCTTGAAGCGGACTTTTCCGGTCGAGCCCGGCCGCCACGCTGACGTGCCTGTGTTTCCTTTGCAGTATTGAAGATAGGGGCCCGGCCCCGCCGACTCTGCCAGACCCGCGCCCCGGGTCTGGTGCTCCTCTTTGTCCCAGCTCATTGCTGGCAAGTGGAGCTGTGAGGAGCACCCTCTTCACGCTGCCTGTCGCCATGCCTCACATTTTATGCTCCATGTAGATTAAATGGCTTATCTGTGGCTTCCCCGCCTCGCCCACCCCGTGCCTTGCATTTTACGGTGACTCCTCACCTATGATTAAAAAGAGGTTTGAAAATGAATAAACTTCAGCACCTCGGACAGAAGCCCGAACGGGCAGTGTGTGTGTGATTTCTTTCTCTTTGGTGGGGGGGATGAGCGGGTAAAAGAATGCAGTCTGGTATTCCTTATCGTTTTACCTTTTGTCGGAAAGAAGGATGCTCGGTGCCTTTCTTCCTCCTTTTAAAAAGAATCGATAAATTTTGTTTCTAGAGCAATTTTTGGTTCACAGCGAAAATGAGCAGAAAGGACACATTTCCCAGGGACCCTTTCCTCTCTCTCACATGCTCCACCTTCCCGGTCATCCACCACCCCCAATGGAGGGGACATTTGTTAGCTGATGAACCTGAATTGACACATCATTGTCACCCCAATTCCATAGATAACACAGAGTTCATACTTGGTGGTGTGCATTCTGTGGGTTTGGACAAATTACGTCTCCCTTCCTTCCTTCCTTCCTTCCTTTCTTCCTTCCTCCCTCCCTTCCCTTCCCTACCTTCCCTACCTTCCTTTTTTCCTTTCCTCTCTCCCTCCCTCCCTTCCTTCCCTCTATTATTTTTTGGGGTGGAGGTTTGGATTTAAACTGCAGGTCTGAACCCACTCTCTCACTCCAGCCTCATCACAAATCCTGAAAACGAGACTGACAAGGCATTTGTTTCTCAGATTTGCTCTTACTCAGGATCCTTTTCTATGAAAAAGAAAACTTAAGCATTTAGCTTTCCTTTCTCCGGTCACACCCAATATAGCTAGTATGTAATAGGCGATTTTTGCACACCTAGTACTTTTGGGGTACAGCTTTTTAACAAAGGCACATTTATAGGAGGGCCCTCCATTTTCGGACCCGTTTGAGACAGCTGCTGCAATGAGTGAGCTGCACTTGCTGTGTAAGAAGAGGAGGCAAAGAACTGGGTTTAAACGCTGAGCAAAGTGAAGGAAGAAATGCTTGCTCTCTGACAAACCTCAAGGTCACGCACCTTTTGGGTGCTAACATGTGTTTAAAAAATACCCACTGCCGCTCACTAATTCAGGCCCCCCCCC
>JAAGEH010000227.1:204555-285193 GCA_011751065.1 Lasiurus cinereus
GGGGTCTGTGCGAGCGCGCTAGTGTCAGTGAGAAGGGAGACCGGGAGGAGGGGTGGGCTCCCTGCTTGCCAGGCAGGGAGTGGACCTGTGAGTGGAGATCCTGCGGGGAACAGGAGAGACGGGGCTGAAGCCACTTCCCAGCTTGCCATTCCCCCAGGCTAGTAAGGGGGGCAAGACGAAAACACCCCTTTACGAAGAACACCGGGAGACAGGCTAAAGGAGACGGATGGAGGCGTTTTATTCGGACGTGGTAAGGTTATAACGAGAACTTCCATGTTCTACAAATTCAAATAAAAATAGGATTTTACAAATTAAAAAAATACACTTTTATACACAGTGGAATTAGCTAAGGTTACGTATAAACAAACAAAACAGTGCAAACACAGAAAGGAAGCGGCTGCTGTCCACACGGCCCAGGCCCGCAGCAGCCATGCAGTCCCGCACACGCACGTCACGGCCGCTCCGGATGCCCAGGGCGGTGTCGCTGTGCAGCCTCAATCGGTCATGCCATGGGGCCGGCTGGGTCAGGCCTTGTGCATTCAAGCCCGGAGCCCCTCGTTAAACAAGGTCATGGGCAAATCACCTCTCAGAGTGCAAGTCCTCCAGCTGTGGGGCCCTGACCCCATCGCCCTTGACCGCAGCCAAGGACCACGAAACACCACACTGAGACCAAACAGCCACCGCCAGCCATGCCCGGGGCCCTGTGCTGTCGTCTATGGAGGGACAGATCCCCGGACACCCCGCGAGGGCGGAAAATGCAGTTTCTGAGACTTCCGAGGAGCGGGCTTCCAGCATTCTGCTGCAAGTGGGCATACTGTCTTTGGGCACCAGGAGAGGGTAGCTGTCCCAGGGGACAGGAAGCGCCTTTCCCTGGCAGCCGTCCAGCCAGCTCCGTGGGAAGGCATTTGCGTTATGTTGTCTTATCTCTGGTCCACACCGAAGGGAACAAATGTCTGGTGACTTAAACCCAATGTGATGTGCACGAGGACAATTTCCAGGTGACCCAGCCCCAGAAGAGGGCCCCCTGGGCCCCCGAGAACTTGGCCCGGCCATCTCAGGGAGGGGGTCACACCACTCTCCTGCCGTGCGACTGGCTTTCTTCATCATGAAAGGAGGAAAGAATGTGGGCGAGCTCTGAACACGTTCAAGCGAAGTGGTTGCTGGCTCACACCACGTGAAGGGCTGGCCTCTTTGGTCCTTGTGATTTCCCGAACGACACATTGGGGGTTGCATCCCGTCTCACAAATCAGTGCCTCCAGGAAGCTGACACTCAGACCTGCAAGTACTTTCGGTGGGAGAGATAAGAAGGTGTGGGGTGGAGGGCCGTCGCTGGAAAAGGCCCCTCAACAAGTGCATTGTTCGCTGGAATGTGTGGGGCCAAGGCCTGGGTGAGCGGAGTGAAGGCTGACATGCACCCCTTGAAGGGGTCTTCTCATCGCAGTCAACTCAGGGTGGAGGCGACCATGTTGCCCGGGGCCAGGCTCCAACGCCTGCAAGCAATGCCCAGATGAAAGCGTGAGAAAACAAAACGCCAATGAGTGCCACCTTGAGTGCCAAGCTCACTGCCCGGGGCTCCCGACGGCCGGATGCTGGTAATGGGGCGAGAGCCGAGACCGGTGAGAGCAAACGCCGACGCCCAAAGGCCCACTTCGGGGCCAGCCATCTGCAGGAGCTGAGCCACTGAGACCGGGGGAGGCTTCCTGGGTTTGGCACAAAGCCTCGGGCACGTCCTGGCAGGAAGCTTTCTGAGTTCCACTGCTGAGCCCCTCAGCAGGTTGGGGGGTGGCAGTGGGAAGGGACAGGGCCTGTGGGTGCGGACACCTGCACCCTCGAACACATCTACTGCATCGCCACACTCAGGCATTTCAAGCCGCATCTCGTACCTTGTGGCGGTCGCTGGCACAGACTCCCTCCTTCCCATTTGGAAGTAACCGTACCGTTCTCCAGAGCCAAGCGGTTTATCTAGGGGCCCAGCTCTTACTAACTTGGGGGGGGGCCCTGCTCTTTAGTGAACTTGGGGGGAAGCGCATCAAGATCCTCTGGGCTTTGCCAGGAAGATGCAGGCAGAGGTGGGGAAAGTTTAGGGGTTCTGTGGAGGTGAACGCAGCAGGGATGAGTCGGGGTAAAATGCGTCACCAGGGGACCGTGCGTCCCTCGGGAAGTGGAGAGAAAAGTGAAAGGTTAAAACCAGGGCAGATGTAAAGCTGGCCCCATCGTCAGCTCCACTGCTCAGGGACTATTAGCGGGGTTAATGCTTCGTGCTTCCTGGAGCGGGTGGTTCTAAGGAGACCGAGACCACAGGCCAGAGCTGAGTGCACCCCCTCAGTGGACTGCAGACAAGCAGGCTCCCCAGAGGAAGGCCTCCCCCTCCTCGGTGCCGCTCCTGAGCTAGTCACTCGCTTCGCTTCGCAGCTATTTCCCCAGGGCTTGCCGTGGCCACACCTCTCCTCCCTCGTGGTTTAAGGCAGAGCGGGGTCCCCCAGGAAAGCAGTGGAGGGACAGGAACACTGCTCGGATGTCACCCCCAGCGGCGAGGCCTGACCCCGCTCGGGTCCTGGCATCTGAGGGGCAGGGGCTGGGTCTGTGCCGACCTGGCTGGAAGGAACTCGGGGAGCAGGGAACGGAGGGGAAGAGACAAGTCCAAGCTCTGACGGCGCATCCATCCCCAGGATCTAGACCAGTGAGCGTGCGCAGACTGCAGGCTTTCAGAGCGAGGGGGGCGGGGCTCTGCCGTGCCCTGGGGCAGCCCCGCCAGCCCGGAGCTCCAGGAGGGAGCCGCCCCGGCCCCGTGGACGGGCCAGGCCTCAGATGGTCTGGTAGTGCTGCCGCAGCCGGGCCTGCAGGAACTCGAATGTCAGGTTGTGTCGGGTGATGATCCCAACGATCTACGAGGGGGAGAAAAAGACCCAAGTCACCTGCCGAGTCAAACGCAGTGGGGGGGGGGGGCGGGGGGGAACCCGGAGCAGACGGAGCTGGCCCAGTCTGTCAGGAGGGCAGAGGACAGACGGGTCCTGTACACAGACACGACATCATGACACCCGCTCAAAGGTCACCTGATCTCTAGGGAACCGGATACACACATAACTAGGCTCCTAAAGGTTAGGAGGCCCATGGGCTGGAGTCGGCTGGTGACCATCTGTGCAGCCAGGGCACATGCTCCCCAGCTTTCGCAGTCCCCATCTCCTCCCACCCCCCAGTATTTGGCTTGAAAGCCTCTCGTTTAACGTTACAATGCCCATACAGCTGGGGAACTGGCACCTCAGCCCATTCCCCCAGATGCTGCCAGGTCTTCGGTGAAGAAGAGATGTGGCGCTCAACTTTGCTAGTCCACAGTGCCACTGGCGACACCTGCTGGCCACCCTGGAGACAGCACGTAAGGAACGGAAGGCAAAGGGGGAAGGCGTGTGGAGCTATTCAGGCTCCAGGCGCCCACTCCCTCCTCACTCCTGGCGGGCGTCTCAGAGGAGGTTTTGGTCTAGAGACCACCCCGCTGGATTCTGTGGTTGGAGGGTCCTTTCCCGAAGGTGGGGAGTGGGCTGGGGGGGCAGAAGGCCGGGGTGCTATAGGCCTGTGGGTGCTCCCTTCTCCCCAGGAACTCACCTCTCCCACGGCATTCACCACCGGCAAGTGCCGCAGCCCCATTGTTCTGAACAGGTTGAACACTTGGGAGACGCTGCTGTTGGGGGACACGGTGAAGGGTGACGGGTTCATGTACGGGGTGACATCCTGCAGAGGAAAGACAGCTGGGGTTTCCGCAGCCAGCTCTGCCCTGACCACGATGGGGCGCCAACCAGCACCGACCAGAGCGGTCCCTTCCCGGCCGTCCTGGGGGCAGCCCTCTCACCACTATCATCCGCGGGTTCAGCAGCGTCAGGTCCAGGTCGTGGATGTCAGGGAACCGCGGGTAATCCTCGGCCATCTCCGCGTAGGAGAGGCGCGGCTGGCTGGCGCTCTGCAAACCCAACCAAGACACTGTCCTTGTAGCAAGCACAGCAACAGGCAGGGTCACGTGGAGAGCCCCCCTCATCCATCTGTCCATCTGTATCCGCCCAGCCCCGGTCCCCCAGACTGAGGGAGGCGGAACAGTGGCTGGAACACGTGCTTTGGAGCCAGACACAGTGATCCAGAGCCAGTTCCCAGCTGTGTCCCCCAGGCAAGCTTCCTAACCCCCCAAACTTGCCTTTCCTTCACCTGTAAAATGGACACGGGTCAGGGAAGTTTAAAGGAGAAGAGTGGTAACAGTAGCTGTGTGAGTTGATTGTGCGCCCCCAAAGAGATGTCCAAGTCCAACCCCTGGTGCCTGTGAATGTGATCTGATTGGGAACCAGGTCTCCACAGATGTGGTCAAGGTCAGACGAGGTCCTATAGGATTGGGGAGGGCTTAAGTCCCATGATTACTGCCCTTATTCAAAGAGGAGCCGAAACCGATTTGGCTCAGTGGAGAGAGCGTTGGTCTGTGGACTGAAAGGTCCCAGGTTCGATTCTGGTCTAGGGCATGTGCCTTGGTTGCGGGCACATCCCCAGTAAGGGGTGTGCAGGAGGCGGCTGATCGATGTCTCTCATCAATGTTTCTAACTCTCTATTCCTCTCCCTTCCTCTCTGTAAAAAAAATCAATAAAATGTATTAAAACAACAACAAAAAAACACCAAAACACAGACACAGGGAGAAGACCACGTGATGATGATGGGGGGAAGTGATTGGTCTGCAGTCAGGAATGCCAAGGACCGCTGGCACCACCACAGACCAGGAGGGCGAGGAGGGATCTCCCCTGGAGCCGCCAGAGAGCGTGGCCCCGCCGACCCCTGGACCCTGTGCTCTGGCCTTGAAAGCTACGAAAAGCAAACTTGTCTGAAGCCAGGTTAGTGGCAACTGGACACCGCAGCCGCAGCCAACGCAGACTACAGCTGCTGCTTCCCTCCATCCCGAACCTCACTGCTGCTGTCACCGGCCACCTGGGCCGAGACAAGTGACCCACGTACTGGTCACTGCTCTTTCCCGTCTCCCCCTCAACTCCACTCTGACAGCTTTCTCCGTCCACCACTGCCTCCCAGCTGCACCGGCCGGCTCTGGCTGGCTCCTGCCTGCAGGCGAGGCCTCTGTCACCTGGCTTCATGCCTCCACTTCCCTGTCCCCTGTGCCCCACTCCCAGCCAGCGGGTCCTCCCCACAGACCACGGCCCTCCCCGCCCCGCCCTGCCCTGTCAGCTGCTCTTCTGCGGGCCAGCTGGGCCACGAGGGACCTGAGACTGACCCTCCGGACAAGACCCGAACCAGGAGAGCCAGTGTGGAAACCAGGTCTCTAGGCAACATTCTCAGACTCCATCTGAAGGGATGAGTGAGCGGGTCTGTGAGCGGGACCACTCTGAACATCCCCCCCGGCCCCCCCAGCTTCTCTCTACAAAATCCAAACAAAAGAGGAAAAGAAGCCGAGACTGGTTTGGCTTAGTGGATAGAGCGTTGGTCTGCGTACTGAAAAGTCCCAGGTTCGATTCCAGTCAAGGGCATGTATCTTGGTTGTGGGCACATCCCCAGTGGGGAGTGTGCAAGAGGCAGCTGATCAATGTCTCTCTCTCATTGATGTTTCTAACTCTCTATCCCTCTCCCTTCCTCTCTGTAAAAAATCAATAAAATATGAAAAAAAAAAAAAGAGGAAAAGAAACTACAGGGGAACTCACAGGAAGAATGGGACTTCTGGTAACACAGGTAAGAAGGTTCACGCACACCGGAAACTAAAACGTAGAGACTGCGAAAAGCCCGCAGTGCAGGTGCGGAGGCTGCGTGGAGAATGGGGGGACTCACACACCCTGCCTGGTGACCCCGGGAGGACACCGACTGCAGCAGAGGGAAGTGGGGGGCAGCGTGTGCCCTCTAAGCAGCTGCTGGCACATGACTCTGTCTTCCCTCCTCCCTAAAGCGGAGGTGTGCTCCTACCCGCTGCCTTCCGGAGCGCCGGTGCGGGCAAGAGGCACTCACCGACTGGCTTTCGGAATAGCAAACTCCTCGGATGAGCAGGGTGACCAGTTGCGACCGCAGGATCAGGCCGTGGAAGGTCAGAGGGCGGAAGCGTTCCTCCATGGTCCAGTCTTCACTTGGGGACTGGTCAGGGTATAGGTTGGGGTAGGGAGTGTATCTGTTATATAAAAACCAGACGCTGCCTAGTATACCCTCAGCAGGATCGCGTTTCCCCCACGTCCCCACCCACTCCCCCAGTTCCCCCCAAACTCAGGAGCTACCTGACAAGGCCCGAGCAGCGGGCTGGCCCTGCCTGAACCCTGCAGGCGGCTGGTGCCCGCGCGGCGGGAGGACGGCGCGCTCACCTTCGCTCGAGCATCTGCTGCAGGAGGTCCTCCTTCTCGGCCGGCTCCTCGGAGGTCACGTGCTCATCACACATGTTCCGCAGCTCGCTCGACGGGTAGGACTTCATGGACTGGCTGCGCCTGCGCTGCTCGCCGGCTCGGGTGAGGATGCTGGATTTCTGTGGATGGGGAGGGGTGACTGTGGCAGAGGTATCCACCGGGGAGGCCCTGGACTGTGGCATGCACGCAGGCACACCGACACAGCCCCTACTGGCGTAAGGATTGGTGAGGATCAAAGGCACACGCTGACGGGAACTGCCAGAAATGCTGGCAGTGGCTCAGGGACCGGCGGCTGACAGGGGCCTCTGGGCACTGCAGGGCTGGTTTCTGCCAGGCCAACGTCCTGGCTCTTTGATTTGGAAAAGCATCTCAGTTCTCCGGCGGGGAACAAACCCTCTCTCACAGTAAGCCAAGGGGTGGGCACACGACCCAGGGGAGGCAACGGGATTCTGCCTCCGCTTGGGTTTCAAACGGGAGCATCTCAAGGACAGAGAACGGCGGCTCCGAGCCTGGTCTCCCAGACGGCCCCTCGCTGCCTGCAGGCCCGAGCACACCGCTCTGGCTCCTTCACTTTCCTGTCGGTCCTGCAGCTTTCAGTAGATTTCTTTTGCTCTCTTAAGCAGGACAAAGTCCACTTTTTAAAATATATTTTTATTGATTTTTCACAGAGAGGAAGGGAAAGGGATAGAAAGCCAGAAACATCGATCAGCCGCCTCCTGCATGCCCCCTACTGGGGATGTGCCCACAACCAATGTACATGCCCTTGACCGGAATCGAACCTGGGACCTTTTAGTCCCCAGGCCGACGCTCTATCCACTGAGCTAAATCGGTTTCGGCCAAAGTCCACTTCTGTGGCTGGCAACTCTAGAACCCTCGCTGATCCAACATGCAGGAATCCTGAAGATTGCTGAAGAAAAAACCAATCTGTCCTACCCAGCTGGTGTGACTCAGTGGTGGAGCATTGACCTATGAACCGGGAGGTCACAGCTCGATTCCTGGGTTGTAGGCTCCCATCCCCAGTGTGACAGCTGATCAATGATTCTCCCTCATCATTTTTTAAAAAAATATATATTTTACTGATTTTTTACAGAGAGGAAGGGAGAGGGATAGAGTTAGAAACATCGATGAGAAAGACATCGATCAGCTGCATCCTACACGATCCCCACAGGGGATGTGCCCGCAACCAGGATACATGGCCTTGACTGGAATTGAACCTGGGACCCTTCAGTCCGCAGGCCGATGCTCTATCCACTGAGCCAAACCGGTTTCAGCTCTCCCTCATCACTGATGTTGCTATCCCTCTCTCCCTTCTTCTCTGGAACCAATAAAAATCCACTTAAAAACAGAACAAAACAACTGGGAGAATGGACATGCCCTGATGGCCTAACAAAGTTCACACTCGCTGTTGCACATAATGGGGTGCTGATTTCTCCTAAGAGCCACCCCGCCTGTGGTGTGTGACGCGCAACAGTCAGTGTGAGCACCCCGGAGCCACCCGTCACCCACCTCTCCTCTCGGCTGCTTTCTCACCTTGAACTTGATATTGTTACTGATGAGCTGGTTGCCCTTCATGAACTCCTTCTCGTTGCCCCGGTTCTCGGTGACCACGGGGAAGGCATGGTGGACGGTGGTGCGCAGGATGCTGACCAGCGACTGGATGCGGGTGTGCGGGTAGACGTAGGTCAGGTTGGGCTCCATGATGTCACTGGCTCTCAGTCTGGGGAGGGAGTGGAGCCATCAGCCTCACGCTGGAGCCCACACACCCGGGAGCAAGTGTGATGGGCTGCCCTGCTCTCCTGGCGCCCCCCCTGAACCACACGTCTGCACTTGCCCTTCCCCAGGCCTGAAACGCCCTTCCCCGCTTTGTCAAATGGGCGGGCCTGGACTCATCCCTCGGCTCAACATGAAAAGTCCCCTCACCACAACCCCCTCTGCTTGCCCAGGGGACCGATCGGCCGCCCTCCTCAGCACTCCTTGGCAGATTCCCCCTATCACACTAAGTTGGTAATTACACTATTAGAACTTTAAAAAAAGTTTGGTGCCCTTAGACCAGGATGGCAGCTGCAGCCTCAGATCAAGTCCCTGCCTGTCTTGTCTAGATTCCATCTACGCCGGCCGCTGCATCGCGAGGGCGGAGCTGGTGACCAGCAGAGCCCACATGCCTGCAGAGCCGAAAACACTGACTATCGGGCCCTTTACAGAGGCTTGATGACCTACGTTAGACCACAAGGGATTGTGTGGCACCCAGATGTAGGAGGCCCAAACCACTTGTGGGCTGGTGGATAATTTGGTGATTATAATACGAGACCTCGTTAGGCACATGTAAGGCAGGCTGGTGCTCACACAGGACTAGGAGACCCTTAGTTTAGTCCTCACCTGAGGATATTTTTCCATTGATTTTTAAAACATATATATATTTATTGATTTTTTTACAGAGAGGAAGGGAGAGGAATAGAGAGCTAGAAACATCGATGAGAGAGAAACATTGATCAGCTGCCTCCTGCATACTCCCTACTGGGGATGTGCCCGCAACCAACATATGTGCCCTTGACCGGAATCGAACCCGGGACTTTCAGTCCGCAGGCCGACATTCTATCCACTGAGCCAAACCGGTTTCGGCTCCATTGATTTTTAGAGTGAAAGGGGAGGAGGAGGAGGAGGGGACATAGAGAGAAACATGGATGTGAGGGAGACACATCGACTGGTTGCCTCCTGCACGCATCTCAACTGGGGTGGGGAGCAAAGCTGCAACCGAGGCACAACGAGAAATTGAACCCACAACCCTTTGGTCCTTAGGCGCTCTAACCACTGAGAGAAACCAGCCAGGGCTAGCATGCGCTTCGTTTGGACACTCAAGCCTAACACAGACTTGAGGCACAGCCTCCCTTCCCACTGAATCAGAAAACAGAGCGCAAACAAAGCCATGCATCGGCCCTGCCCTCCCTGCCTGCCCCAGCCCCCAGCCACACGGGACTGCTCAACGCTCCCAAACATACTTGTTCTTTTAATGACCCCGTTTCACTTCACTCTAACCCAGTGGTTCTCAACCTTCTTAATGCCGCGGCCCTTTCATACCATCCCTCATGTGGTGGTGACCCCCACCCATAAAATTATTTTCGTTGCTACTTCATAACTGTAATTTTGCTATTGTCAATGAACCATAATGTAAATATCTGTGTTTTCTGATGGTCTTAGGCGACCCCTGTCAACGGGTCATTCAACCCCCAAATGGATTGCGACCCACAGGTTGAGAACCACTGCTCTCACCCAAGAATCTAAGTAACCATTTCCTACCCTGACAGGAACATTCCCGGGGCCCTCGGCTGTGAGGAGACACCCTGGCCTCACCTGTCCATCTCCACCTCTGTCTCCCACTCCAGAAGCGGCACTCCTCGCAGGCCCACGTGGATGTCGTAAATGCCCTTGTTGAAAAAGTCCCCTGTCCACTTGGCCACCTGAAGCACAAAGCCCAGACCTGAAAAGAGGCTGCTGGGGGGTGACCTTGGCCCCGAGCCTGAAAGTGGCCTGGAAGGGGAGTGCTCACCATCAGAGTGATCATAATGGGAAGCCCATAAGTGATCTCATTGGTGGATTCGATCAGGATGACGGTGAGACTGATGGTCATACGGACGACCCCGCCCAGGAAAGCCGCGGCACCGATCAGGGCGAAGGTCCCCGAATAGACATGGCCCAATCCGATGTAGCTGGGGAAGAGAGAAACCAAGAATGTGGCTTGGGATCATTGGAATGTGGAGGGGCAGGGCTTACGGTTCGAGCACCTGCACGTGTACACACGTGCACACTCAGGCACGCACGCACACGCACTGTACCTTTTGAGGACATTGGCAACTAAACGCCCAAAAGCAGCTCCGCACAGCAGGGAAGGCACAAAGAGGCCGCTTGGAACAGAAAGGCCGTAAGTCCAACACGCAAGCAAGAAATAGAGGATGAAGAACAAAGCCAAAGTGATGGGGCTGAAGGTACCTGCAAGGCAAGGACAGACCTGAGTCCCACGGCCAGATGCCAGATGCCCACCAGGCCCCCGTGGTGCCCACAGGTCCTTCTGCACACCAGCCCGGTCACCTCCAGCACTGGCGGCGGAAAGGCTAATGTTGTCTGGGTTGGAATTACAAAGGGCGAGTCCTGGCTTTTGCTCAGAATTCAGGGTAAGCGTGGCTGTAGCTGAGGGCCAACAGAGGAGCCCAGGAATAATGACTACAGTGGTACCTCGAGATACGAGTTTAATTCGTTCCATAACCTTGAGGCGTGGGAAACTATGAGAAGCACGAGTCACGGTAAACTGGTGGGTCGTGTGCAGCCGGCCGATCCGCGCGATTACTCCTATCTCAAATGTTGCTCGTATTTCAAAGCAAAAATCGCTCACTCGATGGCTCCTATCTCAAAAATCTCGTATGTTAGGGCACTCGTATCTCAAGGTACCACTGTATTTGTTCTCTGGAGGAAACACCCAACCGCACCGGAAGGGGGAGGCGCCAAGGAGCTCACCATCCTGGTGGAAGAGCTGAAGGATGGCAGACTCCTGGGGATTGAAGAAGAGGGTGGCCATGTCATTGTAGGTCTCATTGGGACAAAAAAAGGTCTTGATACTTGAATTCACATCTTCTGCTGTGACCTAAGAGACAGAAAGCAGGACAAGGTCAGCACGTGACCAGGGCACTGGAATCTTCAAGTGGGAGGTCCCCACCTAGGTCACAAAAGTCTGACATCCATGCTTTTCCTGTAAATCAAGCAGGAAGTAAAAACAGATCTATACCCAAGAGCGGCCAACTGATACTGTATTCCTTGCATTTTGAGAATGAATGAATCAAGATGTGGGCCCTCGCTCATCCATTCATCATGAAACTGTAACCTCAATGATGATTCACCAGGGACTTCTCCCAGTGCTAATTTTGTGTGTGACACTCCTGGAAGCCTGGCTGGGAACTGCATGGACTAGGGCCATGGTCGGCAAACTGCAGCTCGTGAGCCACATGCGGCTCCTTGGCCCCTTAAGTGTGGCTCTTCCACAAAATACCACAGCCTGGCCGAGTCTATTTTGAAGAAGTGGCGTTAGAAGAAGTTTAAGTTTAGAAAACTTGGCTCTCAAAAGAAATGTCAATCGTTGTACTATTGATATTTGGCTCTGTGGACTAATGAGCTTGCCGACCACTGGACTAGGGGCAGATGAGGCAGGTGACAGACTGGTGGTTGGGAGCTGACAGCTTTTCAGAGGCGCTTCCGGGGTATGGCCTGACCTAATGCCCCAACTTTGGCTCCAAATGGAAACAGCCTCCGTCCTGAATTTGCTGCAGAAGCAAAACCACTTCCACGTGAGGTTGGGTGCGGACACGGTGCTCCTGGCTGCCTCCCCCGGGTTCCCCTGGCTGAACCAAACCCCGACTGGGAAGAGGTTACTTCTCCACATTTCACACCTCCCATTCTCTCCCTCATTTTGTGTAGAAGATGCAATTCCGGTACTGCCTCGCTCATTAGAGGGTAAGGGAATGTGGATTATGAAAGTTCTTGTTTTCCATTTGATGGTGTCCGATAGTATAGGGGGTGTACTTCACACCTATCGCTGGGCATACAGATAAGTGTTGTTGCCGAAACCGGTTTGGCTCAGTGGATAAAGCGTCAGTCTGGTGACTGAAAGGTCCCACGTTCGATTCCGGTTAAGGGCATGTACCTTGGTTGCGGGCACGTCCCCAGTAGGGGGCATGTAAGAGGCAGCTGATCGATGTCTCTCTCTCATCGATGTTTCTAACTCTCTATCCCTCTCCCTTCCTCTCTGTAAAAAAAAACAAAAAACAATAAAAAAGATATTTAAAAACAAAGCTCAGTAAGGATATGGACTTTTCCTGGACTCCATTCTACGGCTAACACTGTAGAGATGCCCTTATGTGAACACTATAACAATACAGGTGGACTGGGTGGTGTATGAGCCTAGCAGGTGAACCTGGCTGGCCAACACAGTTAGCTGAAGGCTGCCGTAGGAAATAGGACAGTGCCCCCTAGAGGTGGAACATGGCAGGAAGTGCTGGCAAAGGAGAAACGGGTTTAGAACAGCAATCCGGGAGTGAGCTGAGAAGACACACATGCAGTGGTTCCCAAATTGCGTCAGGAGGAACCCCAGTCGTGAAGGTTCTCTGGAAAGTTCTGCAGTCATTGCACCGAGAAGCTCCAGAGCACCTGCTGGAAACCAGTTTCCACGGAAAGCAGCGCGCAGCCGAAACCGGTTTGGCTCAGTAGGTACAGCGTTGGCCTGCGGACTGAAAGGTCCCAGGTTCGATTCTGGTCAAGGGCATGTACCTTTGGTTGTGGGCACATCCCCAGTAGGGGGCGTGCAGGAGGCAGCTGATGGATGTCTCTCTCATCAATGTTTCTAACTATCCCTCTCCCTTCCTCTCTGTGAAAAATCAATAAAATATATTAAAAAATAATAATAAAAATAATAAAAGCAGGGCGTAGGTTGCATACTCAGAGGGACGGGTTACCTGGAGCGGGAGTGAATCGTTCCCGGTTTGACTGGAAGACATCTGGCGGCACTCTCCTAGCACCATCGAGGCCACAAACACCACCACGGTGGTTACCAGAGACACCAGGAGGCTCTCCAAGACTCTAGGAAGCAAAGGACAGCGGTCACAGGTTAAGAAGACCCCCGGTCTTGGGAACTCAAATACACAACCCGCCTACCCCTAACCCCTTTCTCCCCAAAGGAGCCTCCGCATGTGCAGAATCTGTCAGCGACTTGCTGCATTCAGCAATTCTTGCATAAAAAGTGGGCGGCCAGGGACATCCTCTCTCTCCGAGGCACAAAAGGTACCTCGGGTCCCAGGGGTGAGAATCGCACTGACCTTAGGGGAGAGGGGTTGTGAAGGGGTGGCACCCAGCAGCTCTCATATGAATGAAGCTCAGCCTCAGCCTTTAGGCTGACGAATACAGTGGACACGACCCCTTCTACCTTCTGTCTCAGATGTGAAACCAGAACTGGTGTGGGGAGCAGGGTGTTCACACACTCGCCTCCCTCGGGGAGATGCTCATCCGCACGGAGCTCGGGGCGCCCCGCCCCATAGGCTGGGGGAGGCGGCTGCGCAGGTACCTGACGAGCTTGGGCTTCGGGTGCACGTTTCGCATCCGGTACTTCGCAAGCCTCTTGTTGAGACAGTTGAATGTGGCTCCCAGGAGGCCCCCAATGACCCCCATCACGATGAAGAAACCCAAGTCCACAGCTGTCCAGAGGTGACATTTTTTATCAGAGTCAGAGCACTGAGAGAAGGGGCAAGAAAGGGAGAGAAAACCGCGGTGCCCGTGAGCACGGGAAGGGACGGAAGTGGAGAAGACAGACACAGGAGGGGAGGCTGTCTTCTCTCCTCAAGGGCCTGCCCCACCGGACAGGGGCACCCACAGGAGGCCACAGGGCAGAGAGCCCCGCCAGAAGCTGCCCCTGCCTTGCTGATTGCTTCTATCTGGTATGTTACTTAGAGCAGCAGTCACCGAGCAAGCAAGAAATTCTGGGGGGCCCTTGCTGGTCTGGCTCAGTGGATAGAACATCAGCCTATAGACTGAAGGGTCTCAGGTTCTATTCCAGTCAAGGGCACATGCTCGGGTTGCAGGCTCGATCCCCTATAGGGGGCATGCAGGAGGCAGCCAATCAATGATTTCCTCTTATCACCGATCTCTCTTCTCCCTCTCCCTTTCTCTCTGAAATCAATAAAAATATATATTAAAAAAATTTTTTTAATTGCATTTAAAAAAAAGAAGAAGACATTCGGGGGAAAAAGAACAAAGCATACCTTAAACTCGCCGAAGTTCAGCAATCCAGGGAGCTGGAAGGAGCCCCAACTCCCAAACTGAATCCCAGAACGAAAGAAGTTGAGGGTGAAGGTGGCAGACATGGAGCAGAAGAGCTAGGGACAGGTGACAAAAACAAGAACATCCAATGGTGCCCTGTCCTCCTTCCCCCCTGCCCCTCCTCCTAAAATCTGCTGCTCCACACAGAAACCTGCCAACGCCAGGCTGGCACAGGTGTCCCGTGACCACCCCATGTGGACACCTGTCCCACAGGCTACAAGAAGCTCTTATTGCATCAGCCTGTCGTGAGAACTATTTGTTTAGAGCCAGGTACACACTGAATCCTGTGCCCAAAAGAAAGATGAACGTGAGAGGAAGAACGCGCTACTCCGAGGCAGGAGGCAGGGTTCAAGTGTGGGCTCTGGCGCCGCCTGCCTGGCGACCAGTTCCATGTTTTCACGCCAGATGCCTCGTCAACAAGAGACGATACTGGCAGTCTGAGGTGGGGAAAGGGAGCGTGTGCATGTGAAAAGCACCGGAAAGCCCCAAGCTGGCAGTTATGGGTGTCTAAAGCCAAGGACAGGGTGCGTCAGAACTCAGTTTAAATGGGGGTGGTTATGTTTAGGAGAAGGTTTTCCTTGACAGTCCTCCTCACCACTTTCCACGTGAGCCCTTGGTTCCAGAAGGATGAGCCCTCCTCCAGACTGAATAGGGTCCCCCCAATGGGAGCCCCGAAGGCTGCAGCGATGCCAGCAGCTGCCCCCGCGGACACAAAGTCCCGCTTGTCTCTGAGGAGAGAAGAGACAGACGCTTTACTGGACAAAGGGCCCTCAGGCCACAAAAGGCAGTTTTCCTGCTTTATTTGCCCACTTTTTTTTTCCCCAAAGAAATTACTTTAAAAAAAAATACATTTTATTGATTTTTTACAGAGAGAAAGGGAGAGGGACAGAGAGCCAGAAACATCGATGAGAGAGAAACATCAATCAGCCGCCTCCTGCACACCCCCTATTGGGCATTCGCCTACAACCAAGATACATACCCTTGACCGGAATCGAACCTGAGACTCTTCAGTCCGCAGGCCGACGCTCTATCCACTGAGCAAAATCGGTCTTGGCTTGCACACGTTTTTTAAAAAAAACTGATTGAGCTGAAAACAGTTTGGCTCAGTGGATAGAGTGTCGGTCTGCGGACTGAAAGGTGCCAGGTTCAATTCCGGATGAGGGTATGTACTTTGGTTGCAGGCATATCCCCAGTAGTGGGCGTGCAGGAGGCAGCTGACCGATATTTCTCTCCATGGATATTTCTAGCTATCTATCTCTCTGTGGAAAATCAATAAAAAAAATATTAAAAAAAAAACAGAGAGAGAGAAACGTTGAAGTGCGAGTGAAACATCTATCAGCTACCTCCTGCGTACCCCTACCTCCTGCACACCCCAAGTGGGCATTGAGCCTGCAACCTGGGTATGCGCACTGACGGGGGATCAAACTAGCAACTCCTTGGTGCACAAATGACGCCCAACCAACTGAGCCGCACCGGCCAGGGCCTCATCCGCCAGGTGATCTCAGGAGCCAAGCAGTTAGGGTTTGAGGCAGACCAGCTGGGCAACAGGTAGATTCACCTGAGAGCCAGACCCACTCCGCAGCCCATTCCTCCAGGGGAGAGGCCTCCTCACACCCGGCTCCCCCGAAGCTGGAATTTCAGCCCCAGCTCAGTCCCCGCTGAGCTACAGTCTCCCCAGCTCTTCCTTTCAAAGGGCACCGCGTCATGGAAATGCCGAAGTGCTGGTGACACGCAGGAATAGCAAGGCGGGAAGGTGGGCCCAGCTCTGACACAAGGAGGAGGGTAAAACAATGCAATCTACAGCTCACGCGGCACAGAAATCTACACTTGAAACCCATCTAACCTCATTAACCAATGTCACCCCCCTAAATTCAACTGAAAGGAAAGAAAATCCAATTCCTAACCTTTCCGTACCTGTCACTTCGGAAATAGGGGAAGTTAATTTGGATCTTCCGGAAGGAGATGCTCTGAAACTAAAACAAGAGAAAATGAAATCAGAGGGGGACCCTGCGGGAGGCCCCGCCCTGAGCACAGCTGGCAGATGTGCTGCCAGAAGAAAAGAACTGTCTTTGGGCCGAAACCGGTTTGGCTCAGTGGATAGAGCGTCGGCCTGCGGACTGAAGGGTCCCAGGTTCGGTTCCGGTCCAGGGCATGTACCTTGGTTGCGGGCACATCCCCAGTAGGAGGTGTGGAGGAGGCAGCTGATCGGTGTTTCTCTCTCATCGATGTTTCTAACTCTCTATCCCTCTCCCTTCCTCTAGTAAAAAATCAATTAAAAATATATTTAAAAAAGAACTGTCTTTGGGAGGAACTTCCTTTCCTGCCCCGTAAATCTCTGCGCTCTTCAGAAATTGCAGTTTGTACAGTCAACACGTCAGAAAGGAAACAGGGAAGGAAGCGGCTGAGCGAAGGCTGGAGGAAATGAAAGCTGCCACGGAAGGTAAAGTGAGCCCTGCCCAGGGGTGGCCGTCGGAAGGGCCCGAGCGCCACCTTCAACCTGTCCCCAGATGCTCTCGCTGCCACCCGTCCCGCTCACTTCCGGGAGGCTGGGGGCTGGAGGGTGAGGCAGCAGCAGAGAAAGAGAGAGAGAGAGAGAGAGCAGAAGACGGGCTCTGGCGAGTCTCCTCTCCTTGGCTTTGACCTCTCACTGACATCACTCTCTCCTCTCAGGATGAGGAACACGCCCACAGTGACAGATCACAAAGAGCCAAGGTGTCTCTAACCTGCAGCCCGAATCCGGAACGGCCCGTAGGATGGGAGCTTCGGAGTCCTGAGCTCGCTCCTCACCCGTGTATTATTAATCCCATGCCGCTCAGGGGCACTCAGCACGGCCCCATGCCTGGAACCACTTCCGGTGCGTCCGGCATCTTGGGAAAGGGCCGCGCTGAGCTGACCCACTGAGCCACCGGACATGGAGGCGCCAGGCAATGGCTGTGGGAGCGCTCGGTGACTTTCATTTGAACAGACGTTCTCTATGTCTCATTTCTGTTCTTAGGACCTCGTTAAAACTCTGGGGTACCGGTTAACCCCTCTCCCCGGAGACAAGCCACGCAGTTTTTGCATCAACCTAAGCTGATGTCAGACTCTAAGCCATGTGAGGGTGCTGCGGATGGATGCCCTTCCAGCCTGCCTCACAGAAGCCCCTGCCTGGGGGACCACTGGAAGGGACTCCCCTTCCCGACCCATCACCTTACCTGAGGGAGGCCAGCACCCACCACGGCACCGCTGTGGATCATGGGGCCCTCCTTCCCCACAAAGAGCCCTGGGAGAGAAGGGGAGACCATCAGTCAGCACAGAACCACTCCAGCTGGGAGATCTCTGCTGGGTAAACCTTCCTCTCGATAAACAGATGCTCCTGTGACTGACAGTGGTCGGCAAACTCATTAGTCAACAGAGCCAATATCAACAGTTCAACCATTGAAATTTCTTTGGAGAGCTAAATTTGTTAAACTTAAACTTCTTCTTCTAACGCCACTTCTTCAAAATAGACTCGCCCAGGCCATGGTATTTTGTGGAAGAGCCACACTCAAGGGGCCAAAGAGCCTCAGGTGGCTCGCGAGCCGCGGTTTGCCGACCACTGGTCTAGCAGACAGAGTCAAGTTCCCATCGAATAAGAGGAAATGCTCTTTAAACTCTCCAATGGGCATCAGCAAACTACAGCCTGTGGGCCTAACCGCTCGCTGTTTTTTATAGCAGGTGAGCTAAGAATAATTTTTTCATTCTCACCTGGGTATGTTTTAAATGGTTATGTAAGTTGAAGCACCTAAATAATATTTTCAATTTTGCCTCTTTGGCCCACAAAGCCTAAACCATTGACTGACTAGCTGTTTACACAAAAGGCTCACTGACTTTGCTAAAAGCAAACCCCATAAATCAACTGGATGGTGGGTTACTCAGAGAGCTCTGAATAGTAACTAACAGGTCTGCATTTAAAACACTAAGCCATGGCTGAAACTGGTTTGGCTCAGCGGATAGAGCGTCAGCCTGCAGACTGAAAGGTCCCAGGTTCGATTCTGGTCAAGGGCATGTACCTTGGTTGTGGGCACATCCCCAGTAGGGGGCGTGCAGGAAGCAGCTGATTGATGTCTCTCTCTCATTGATGTTTCTAACTCTCTATCCCTCTCCCTTCCTCTCTGTGAAAAATCAATAAAATATATTTTAAAAATAAAAAAAAAATAAAACACTAAGCCATGGGCAGAAAGTACAGAGATCTGTTAAGGGCAGGCCCGCCAATCCAAATCTACTTCATTTACACACAAAATGCTTCTCTTCCTCTTCACCCTTTGAAGAAAAGAAGGGAACAGTCAGAAAGACCCCAGCTTACCTCCAGCCACACTGAACAGCACCCCGAAGACTTTGCAGACCAGGGTCCGGAGACGGACGATTCCGGGCACCTTCACCCCGTTCAGATAGCATTTGATCTCGGGGATCCCAGAACCTGCTGCCACTGGCTGGAAGAGGAGGCACACCCACACATTCACATCCATGGACCTCCCCACAGAGGCATAACCTGCTGGCCTGGGCTTCTGACTCAGCAGGTCTGAGGGGGGCTGGGAGGACATGCATTTCTAAAAGTGAGTCAGCATCACCCGCGGAGCCCTTCAACAAGCCATGCAGGCGCCCCCCTTCCGGAGATCCTGATCTCAGTCACGTGAGCTGGGGCCCGGGTGCCAATCATTTTTCAAGTTCTCCAGGGGATCCAATCCTCATGTGCTCCCTAAGGTGGAGAACCACCCTCCTCACCTAGATGTTGGCTCTTTCATCTCACCACAGGCTAAAACTTGACTTGCAGAAACATTTCTAAGTGAAGGAGGGGCCACTTTCTGCAAGAATCTATAATCCAAGTCTAGGTCAGTTCTCTGCCCTCCCATCATGGCGATGAAGATAAGGAGTATAGGACCCAAAGTCATGACAACAAAAGGCCTCTTACCTCAATGAGGACGAGAAGACTCCCTAAGAAGACAAAGGTCAAGTTGAAACCCAGGAGTTCAAGGAGGGACAAGGCGAGACACCCTTTCTGGCTGCATTCCTCCACCGCTACACAGTGAGTTAAGGAGCCGACTCCACCGCCAGACACCTGCCTGGGCACCCCTCTTCTGAAATGCTTACTGCACCTCTTCCTGTCCTCCACGCCTCCGTGCGTGAACCAGAAAACTGCCCGAGGTGTCACCTGCACTAGGCACCATTTCTCGGTAAGAAATGCTTCAAATAGTATTGCGAAAAGGAACCATCGCCATACCTTGCCAGCCTGACCTTGAATTAAGCTCAGGGTGATAGCTATTTGCTCTAGATACTTTTAAAAATCAAAATACAGCCGAGACCAGTTTGGCTCAGTGGATAGAGCGTCGGCCTGCGGACTGAAAGGTCCCAGGTTCGATTCCAGTCGGAGCATGTACCTTACTTGCGGGCACATCTCCACTGTGGGGCGTGCAGGAGGTGGCTGATCGATGTCTCTCTCTCATCGATGTTTCTTTCTATCCCTTTCCCTTCCTCTCTGTAAAAAATCAATAAAATATATTTTTTAAAAAAATCAAAATACAGTGGTACCTCGAGATACGAGTTTAATTCGTCCCGTAACCTTGAGGCGTGGGAAACTATGAGACGCTCGAGTCGCGGTAAAATGGTGGGTCGTGTGCAGCCGGCCGATCCGCGTGATGACTCCTATCTCAAATGTTGCTTGTATTTCAAAGCAAAAATCGCTCGCTCGACGGCTCGTATCTCAAAAATCTCGTATGTTAGGGCACTCGTATCTCGAGGTGCCACTGTATAAGAGAGCGGATGTTTGTGGGTGACCTGCTGTTCTCCCGTACTGCTGGCAGGATCGGAATCAACGCTCATGTATGATCCACCCCTTCATTGGCTCCAGTAGTGCAGCCCGGACCCAGATTGTCCGGTTACAGATTCTGGCGACCAGGAAGAGACGTAAGTGAGAGACTCCTCTGGAGGGAGTACGTTTGCTGCCTGGACTGCGGGTTCCTGGGGCCGAGGCCTGCACTCTTGCTGTGCTGCCAGGGATGTTCTCTTGAGTTCCAGGCGCAGCCTCAGCAATCCCCGCTCACCGGAGGCCTAAGCTGAATCAAGCTTTTTTGTAGGAGGAATCAAGTGTGTTTGGACAAGCAGCAGTGGCTTGCTGAAACCGGTTTGGCTCAGTGGATACAGCGTCGGCCTTCAGCCTGAAGGGTCCCAGGCTCGATTCCGGTCAAGGGCATATACCTTGGTTGTGGGTGGGGGGGCGTGCAGGAGGCAGCTGATGGATGTTCTTAACTCTCTAGCCCTCTCCCTTCCTCTCTGTAAAAATCAATAAAATATATTTTTTAAAAATAAAATAATAAAACTATACATATATATATGTATATGTGTGTGTATATATATATAAAAGCAGTGGCTGCCTCTCGCCAGGGCTTCCCTGTAAGGATGCATACACTGTGTGTAACCCAGGAGGCATTTTACTGCCTCTCCTCTTCCTCCGGATGAGCCTGATCAGCTCCTGATGGCAAGGGACCTCCAGTGGTCCTTGCCCGGTGTCTGATCCACTCTGGGACCAGACATTGCTCTGGTTTTAAACGCAGGGCATTCTGAGCCAAGACCGGTCTGGCTTGGTGGATAGAGCGTCGGCCTGCGGACTGGGAGGTCCAAGGTTCGATTCCGGTCGGGGGCATGTACCTTGCTTGCGGGCACATCTCCAGTGTGGGACGTGCAGGAGGCGGCTGATGGATGTCTCTCTCTCATCAATGTTTCTGACTTTCTATCCCTCTCCCTTCCTCTCTGTAAAAAATCAATAAAATATATTAAAAAAAAATTAAACGCAGGGCATTCTGTTTCTGTGGCTGGATAGACAAGGAGCACGGTGCGAAGCTCTTGTCTGTGGGTAGGCACCTGTAAATATTGTACATGATGTGTCTCCACTGATTGTTTTGTGTCTTGGTTTGGTTTAATTTGTTTAAAGATGGGGCATATCCGATTTTGCTAGGGACTCCAGCTACCCCTGGCAGGCTGACCCGTGGCAGGGATTGCAGGAACTTCCCAGCGGCTGCCAAGAATTCTTAATTTTGGGGACCCTTCCTGCTCGCCCTCTCCAGGCATCAGCCACTGGGAACTCTTAGTTAAAGTTCTTATCTGTGATGTAACTGGGTTACTGATGTTCTTTGCTTGCTTTCTGCTTTGGGGGACTTAGTTTGCTCTTCACTGTTTTATGGACATAAGGAATCCTCTGTCTCTGCTGTTTTGGGCTTTGTGCCACTCAGCACCCATTTGCTGGGCTGGGTTAGTGTGAGAGAAGATTCTAAGGCTAATGTCCACCCTTTTCAGAGCCCACATTTATCCACTGCAGGGATTTTGTTTGCTTGTTTTTGTGTTCTGTTTTGTTTTTTAAGCTATCTTTTTATATGTAAGATTTCATGTTGTTACAATCTACTCCCATTTTTTGTAAGAAAAAATAAAATAGTACTTTCACATTAAAGCCACTGAAAGCTAGTGAGTTATCTCTGTTAAAAAAACGTTCAAGAAAATATCTTGGGTAATAATAATGTGCTTTAAAATGGGTAATAATAATGGGCTTTAAAATCTCAAGGTTGTTAAGACAATATAACTAAAGTGAAGGGTTTATGATAAACACTTTTTTAAAGTGACAATTATATATACCTAAACATAGTTTTCCAAAGTCTTTGGTAACTAAAAACTTGGGAGTCTGCGGGGTTAAACAGTAAAAATTATTAAATATCTAGGTATTTTGAAATATCAGGATAATGTCAATAATTATTAGAACTGAACTATTAACTGAGTCTGCCTCATATGGAGAACCTAGAGGGTGGATCTGAACCTGGGAAGGAGCAGCTCATTAATTTCCAGTTCCCTAATCAGCGGTGAGGAGCACTGTTACATAGGTTTATTGGCTGTTCAATTTGCTCTACTGAGGATGGCCTGTTTGAAGCCTTTGCCAGCTTATTTATTGGGCAGTTTGGGCGTTATTTCTCAGAGTTGTCCTTTTCCCGCTATTCTGGATATGAATTATGTCTTTTAGATGCACAGTGAATAACCTCGTTGAGGCTGTGGACTTTCCACTTTGTTTACATTATTGTTCTGGGTTTTGTTTGTATAAATAGAATATTGACTTTGATGTGATCAAGTTTTCTGATCTTTTCCCTTTCGCTGTGTGCCTTCTGGAGGTTTAAGAAATAATTCCCTACCCTTTTAAGAAATTTTGGTTAATTTTCACTTGAGGATATTTTTTCCATTGATTTTTAGAGACAGGAGGGAAGGAAGGAGAAAGAGAGAAACATTGATGGGAGAGACAAACTGATTGGTTGCCTCTCGCCTGAGTCCCTACCAAGGCCAGAGATAGAACCTGAAAACCCAGGCAACGTGCCCTTGATTGGGAATCGAACCCAAGACCCTTCAGTGCTAAGACCAACATTCTAACCACTGAGCACACCGGCCAGAGCTGATTCCCTACTCTTTACATCATACAGTCTCTTTTAACGTTTCACTTTGCCTACTTACCTCTTTAAACCATCTAGAATTTCTAGTACAAAGTAAGAATCTAATTATATGTTTTTCCAGATGGTTAACCAATGTCCCAGCATCTTTTATTAAATGACCCATTTTATCCTCACCGATCTATCACATGGGCTCCGTCATTCACTGCACTTCTACACCCCTACCGGCCAGTTTCTGCTTCTTCACTATTTTCCACTGTCTAACTGGGTGTTTCTGGACCAATCTGACACTGTTCCAACGACTATATCTTAAATTATGTAAGTCCCCTGCTCATTCAAAACTATCTCAACTACTTTTGGCTCTTGACTCTTCCAAACAAACTTAGGAAGAGAATTTTCACGTTCTATGAACAATTCTATTGCATTTTCACTGGAAATACATTGAATTTACTAGTATCGACTGGTGAAAGCAGGCATCTTAATGGTTTGTGTCTTACCAACCATGAACGTATCTCTTGATTTATGAAAGTGTTCCTTTTGTGTCCTTCAATGAATGATAAACACCTTCAAGCCGAATGGCTAACAGCTCTTCACAGATCATGTCTACTGTTAAACTCACTTCTAGACAAAGAAAGCAAAACCAGCAACCGTGGCAAGGATACATGTCTGCACCACTCCGAACTTGAGCTGCGTGAAGAGGCGCACAAAGAAGTCCACAAAGAGGCCCACCTGGGAAGAGCAAAGGAGCGTCAGTCACACAGCTTCTGGTGGTGGTACGGGCACCGCCCTCAGGAGCATAGACCTCCCCCACTGCATTCACGCGCCTGGGCACGTACACCGGCTGGGCACGCACACCTGCGTTATCAATCAGCAGTGGGGGAAGGGGCTTTCGTTAGTCACCCTGGCTCTCCGGAAGGCCCGCTCCAGCCTTGCCCCACTGCCCACTAAAGAATCAAAGGATGGAGTACAGCTATAATGAGACGAGCAGAGTAGAACAACGAGAGGAGATTATGCAGAAAAAGATGTGAGGCCAAGGAAGACCATTGTGACTTCAGTGATGCTTGGCTAGCTGAGCACAGAGCTTAGATTACTTTGAAAAAACAGCAAACTTTTAAGTTGATTTTAGAGAGAGAGAAACATTGATGTGAGAAACATCTATCAGCTGCCTCCCATATGGTCCCTGACCGGGATTGAACCCACATTTGGGTAAGTGCCCTGACTGGGAATCGAACCCAACACCTTTAGGTATATGGGATGATGCTCCAACCCACTGAGCCAATCTGGTCTGGGCGAGCTTAAATTACTTTGTACAACATTCATTAAGCTGTATATGGGTTGTGCAAGTTGGTTATGTCTATTTTACATAAGTCACTACTTTGACTTATAACTGTCTTATGTAGTCAGTGGTTATCCTGGCAAACCGCTCTTCCACTCTCATAAGTCCTTGCTCTGGGCTTAACGGAGAACTGGAAAGACCTCTGGTTTTGTAGATTCAGGATCAAAGGATTCATGCCTTTAACTCCAGACTTCCCTCAAGCCAATGCTAAGGCTTTTAAGCATTAAAGCAATGAGTGGTGACAGATCAAAGGACAAGAGAGCCTGTAGCAAGGGGAACAGGTAGTACGTTATAAAGGCAGGTCTGCCTTCCTTTAACATGAGGGTGGGAGTAAAGCTGTTAGTATTGATAAATGGCAGTTCAAAAGCGTTTGATATGAAAGTGGCAGAAAGACTACCAACTAGATAGCTAATGACTATGCCTATTACAGGGAAATTTGCAATCAGAACCATACATAGCAAAATTCATACTCTGAAATTTCCACTAAACAATTAGATCCATCCAAGTTGCCCCATGCTGGTATCCATCAGAATGTTACCAAAGAGGCCTCTCAGTGCCATTAGTCTTAACTACTAAGATGCTCCTTGACCTCTAAGTTACTTCAGGAAAAATTGAACAAGTGCCATGAAAACCAAAACTGTGATCGGCCCTTGTGGTTATATTATATTAAAAACATGTTTACATCTTATGGGTATATCATGGAGACTTAAGTATGAGCTGTGTGGTCAATTCTAGAGAAAGATGATAAACAGGCTACTGCTTAGGAATATATATATATATATATATCTCTTATTATGAACTGAACGTTTGTGTTTGCCCCCCACCCCAAATTCATGTTGAAATCCTAACCCCCAATATGATGGTATTTGGAGATGGGGACCTTTGGGAGGTGAGAAGGCCATGAGGGTGGAGCACTCATGAATAGGATTAGTGCCCTTATAAAGAGACCCCAAGAGGGAAAAGGGGCTGGGGGAGTGCAGAATAGCTTAAAGGGATCAACTGTGTGTGTATGGTATCAACTGTATGGTGAGAGAGTTACTAGACTTACAGTAATAAGACACTATGTAGTATATACAAATATCCTATACAATAAAAGCCTAATATGCGAAGTGTCTGGTCACCCAGTTGGCCGGACAATCAAAGTGTAATATGCAAATGATATGCTATGGGCAATCAACCGCTCGCTATGACGTGCACTGACCACCAGGAGCAGACTCTGACTGGTAGGTTAGCTTGCTGCTGGAGTCTGGCCGATTGGGACTGAGCAAGATGAATGGACCCCCCCTGGAGACTTCCCGCAGTCTGTCCCAGGCTAGCCAACCTCCCGTGTCCCTCCCTGGCCCCACTCGTGCACCAGTGAGGTCCCTCAGGGGATGTTGGAGAGTCGGTTTTAGCCGGAGAGTGGAACGACTAGTTGCTATGACATGCACTGACCACCAGGGGGAAGACGCTCAATGCAGGAACTGCCCCCTGGTGGTCAGTGCACCCCTCAGGGGGAGCACCCCTCAGCCATAAGTCGGGCTCATGGCTGGTGAGTGCAGCAGCAGTGGCGGGAGCACTAAGGATGTCCGACTGCTGGCTTAGGCCTGATGGGGAGCGGGCCTAAGCTGTCAGTCGGACATCGCCCGAGGGCACCCGGACTGCAAGAGGGCACAGGCTGGGCAGAGGGACCCCTCGCACCCTGGAGTGCATGAATTTCGTGCACTGGGCCTCTAGTTGAACTATAATATAGTATACTTAAAATATGTATTATCTTATATACCAAGTTCATCATGATTAAAGAGAGAGAGACCCCAGCCAGAGAGCTCTCTTGCTCCCTTATGCTATGTGAGGAAAGAGCAAAAAGATGGTTATCTCTGAACTGGAAAGTAGGTCCTCACCAGACACTAATCTGTTGGCCCTTGATTCTCCCTCTAGCCCTCAGAACTGTGAGGAATAAATGTCTGTTTCAAGCCATTGAGTCTACGGTACTTTTGTGACAGCAGCCCAAATGGACCAAGACAACCCCTACTTAACACTGCAATGATGGAGAATCAGATTGGACATGTCTCCTCTGGACTGGCTGCCACCTTTCCCAGCTTTTCTTTGCCAGATTTTACCACGGTAAACCAGCAGCTATGGTTCCAGACCTTTTGCTACTATCATCTTTGGCAACGTTTCATAATCTTTTCTTGTCGGTGATTCATGTGTGAATGTGCTGACCCCAGAGCCCTGTGCATTCAGGTGTATTCCTCTGCCCACAACTGCCGGCTCACCTTCTGGAAAAAATGAGCAAATGTGCAGGGAAGAGGCCCAGGACAGCACAAAACATTCACTGTGACGGGCAGTGTCCTGGTGACTGGCACGCTGTGCTAAAGGAACAAATCTTGACAGTCTTGTTCCCATTACTTTGCTTTTTCCCTACAGAGTGACTCAACAGCCACTGAGTGCTTAGACCTTAGACCTTCCATGTTGTCTACCTGATAGGACCGTAGCTTTATCGTAAGAGAACTTGACCAAACCTTTGAGTGCGTTAAAGAACACCGAAGTTGTATGACTAACTTTCGTTTCATAAAGCGAAAGAAAAGAGAAGTATAAAGAAGTGTCAGATAATTAATTAAGAAGGGAAAGAGGAAAAAGACAAGGCAGTCCCTGTTATGACAAACAACTTATTTGTCAGGCTGGAGCTTGATCTCTGACCCACTCCAGCCCGCTGGCCCGCCACCCCCTCATACCCCGGCCTGCTCACCAAACCCGTGCAGACTCCAATGGCAAACACCATCATCCACTTCACCGCCTCATACCTGCGGCCTTTCTGTTCACAAAGGAAAAAAATGACTCAGTTTGTTTCCGGGTGCTGCTGGCAGCAGGGAAGTTACACATCTTGGCCAACCAGTTTTAGAGTGAATTTCACGAGCACAGCAAAAATGTCAAAGATGATGTCTGATATAGAGGGTGCTTTATAATGCAAGAATGAGGAACTCTAGGAGGTTGGGCCAGGAGGTACTTGGGTTGGCAGGAGGAAGGTCTAAGGGATAAATGCTGCTGACTCATGAGGGTTAAAAGGGCAAGGGGTTAAGGTCAAGGAGCTGTCCTAAGACCTCCTCAATCCCAAGAGATCAATACGGGACTCACCTTATTATCCATGGTCTCCAAAACTTCCAGGTAAGGGTCATTGATACAGCGATCGTAATCCAAACTCTGCAAGAGGGACATGTGAGTGAAAAAGTCATAATGTGATATATGATCCCATTTTGAGTAAATAAAATTAACATTTTTTGTGCCAGCATATATAAAGCAAAAACATCTGGGAAAACTGTTAACAATGGCTATCTCTGAGGTGATAGTTTAGGAGGTGTTCTTCACATCTGGGTACTGTTTGAAATTTTCACAGCAGACATGGTACTTATTATATCTGGGAAAAAAAATTTTTTTTCTGATTACAAAAAACACATCACAGAGCCCTATCTGGTTTGGCTCAGTGGATAGAAAGGTCTGGAGTTCAATTATAGTCAAGGGCACATGCCCAGGTCCTGGGCTCAATCTCAGTAGGAGGCATGCAGGAGGCAGCCAATCAATGATTCTCTCTCATCATTGATGTTTCTCTCTCTCTCCCTCTCCCTTCCTCTCTGAAATCAATAAAAATATATCTGTACTAATAAAAGGGTAATATGCTAATTAGAACAGATAGACCGGACATCCTTCCTGACAAAGCCAGGGGCATGGCCAGCTTGCAAACCGCCCGCTGTAGCCTCGCCCAGGCCAGCCCCACCTCCCAGCAGGGCCCCCCACCCTAATCTGGGCCCCCTTCAGGGCAGGAGCTGGCCCCCACACGTGCACCAGGTCTCTATCCTATATAATAAAAGGGTAATATGCAAATTGACCCTAATGGCAGAACGACCAGAATAACCGCTAGATCAGTCACTATGAGGTGCACCGACCAGCTCTCAGTCCCTTCCCGCAGCTGTCAGGCACCAATCACCTGATGGGGAATGGGGAACCAGGGTGGATGGCAGCAGGAGGTGGGGGTGGTATGAGGAGGGGAGGGAGAGGGAGGGGGACTGGCTGTGGGAAGCTGGGGAAGATGGCCCTGATCACCCACAAATTTTGTGCCATGGGCCTCTAGTATATATAAAAAAACCACAATGAAAAATTCTGCTGAGAAACTAGACCCATCCATGAGTGATTAAGTATATATATTTTAATCAAGTTAGTGACATCACATTTTAGGAACAAACAGGGAAAAAGTTAAAATGTTGAAAAATATGAATATTCTTCATACAAATATTTATAAAAATGACTGGCCAATTAATTATTTGCTTGATGGTTTTGCCTAATTATGTTATGACTCCGCAAACAACGAAAAGGTTTTCAGATACCCAGAAGAGGCAATTCTATAGCAACAGGAAGTAGATTAGTGGTTGCCTAGGGTCAGGGACAAGGACAATGGGCAGTGACTTTGCTAAGGGTATGGGGTTTCTCTCCAAGGTGACAAAAATGTCCTAAAATTGATTTGGTGAGGGCTGCCCAACTCTGAATATACTAAACATACCACTGCATTGTACACATTAAATAGGCAAATTGTATAGGCTGTGAATTATATACTGGCCCTAACCCTGAATAAAGCTACTTAAAGAGGCATTTAGAAATAAATGCAATGCCAGAACATCAATCTTTTCTTTTTTTTAAAAAATAAATCAGCCAAGAGCCTAACACTTTGTAAACATATATAAATAAACTATATATGATCTGTTCTTAAAATGAGATATTGTCACTTCTCTCTTTCTCTCTCTTTTCGGTTAATCCTCACACTCAAGGATATTTCTTCCATTGACATTCAGATAGTGGAAAGGAGGGGGGAGGGGCAGGAAGGAGGAGGAGAGGGGGTGAAGCGAGAGAGAAGGATATGTGAGAGAGACACATTGATCGGCTGCCTCCTGCACATGCCTGACCATGCCCTGGAATCAAACCTGCAACCCAGGTTTGTGCCCTTGACTGGAATCAAACCCAAGCCTCTTCTGTTCTCCAGCCGACACTTTAACCACTGAACACCACCAGCCAGAGCTGTCACATCTCTACCATAACTAGTATTATATTATATTACCCTTTTATTTTTGCTATATATGTTGCTCTTTGATTTGGGGGAATAACAATTTAAAAATTCTCTTTGAAGAACAGTTTATTAATTTTGGGAGAGGGGGAGGGGCAGAGGGAGGGAGAAGGCAGAAACATGCATGTGAGAGTGGAACATCCATCAGCTGCCTCTACATGCCCTACCGGGAATTGAACTTGAGGACTCAAAAGATTTGAACTTTGCCGTTGTGCATCAGTGCCTGGAGAACTATGTAAGTCCTGTAGATCAGCCTTTGAAGAACTCTGGAAAGAATGTATCAACTACCTGACATCTGGAAGATCACCATCTCAGACCAATCCAGGAGCTAAGAATGCAGGACTGATTTTTCTCAAGAATGTAATTTTTAGCCGAAACCGGTTTGGCTCAGTGGATAGAGCATGTGCCTGTGGACTGAAAGGTCCCAGGTTCAATTCCAGTCAAGGGCATGTATTTTGGTTGCAAGCGCATCCCCATTGGGGGGCATGCAGGCGGCAGCTGATCGATGTCTCTCATTGATGTTTCTAACTCTATCCCTCTCCCTTCCTCTCTGTAAAAAATCAGTAAAATATATTAAAAAAAAAAAGAATGTAATTTTTAGTTGTAAAATCTCTCAACTATTTTCTTCACAACAGGCTGGGTGTTGCCTGGTAGTGCTTCTGGTTTGCAAATGGTAAGGCCCTTTAGTAAAACTCTGTCACTTAGTCCCAGCGAAGCCTCCTGCCGTATTCACTCTCCGGGGACAGGGCAGTGGACGGGAGCACAGATGAAACAAGGTCAGGCAGGAGCCGAATGACCGCTGAAGCTGTGTATGAACACAGGGATTTCAAGATACTGTTCTGTCCCTTTTGGTGCATGCTTGAAACTGTCTGTAACAGAAGCTTTTACAATTTTTCATGCTAGCCCTAACCCGTGTGGCTCAGTGGATAGAGCGTCGGCCTGCGGACTCAAGGGTCCCAGGTTCAATTCTGGTCAAGGGCATGTATACCTTGGTTACTGGCACATCCCCAGTGGCAGGTGTGCAGAAGGCAGCTGATGGATGTTTCTAACTTTCTATCCCTCTCCCTTCCTCTCTGTAAAAAGTCAATAAAATATATTTAAAAATTTTCATGCTACATGACCAATCATGATAGTTACACCAAATTCTGCAGCAAAAGATGAAATATTAAGAAAATTAGTCTGAGTATATTAGATTATTGAATTTTGAAAGTCTACATGACATTTTTTTAAAAAGCATTACACATACACATGATTAATTCTACTTCTTGGAATTAATCCTAAGGAAGCATTTAATGTTGAACAAGAAAGGATGTCACCATGCAGTTCATCAAGTAGAAAAGTCGATTAAATAAACTGTGGTACAGCCCTGGCCAGGAGGCTCAGAGTGTCATCCCAATATGCCAAGGTACAGGTTCAATTCCAGTCATGGTACATACAAGAGTCAAGCAATAAACGCATGAATAAGTGGAACAACAAATTGATGTTGCTTTCTCTATTCTCCCCTTCTAAAAAAAACCATGGCACAATAAAATAGTATTTCCCTAATCAAAAATATAATGTAAAAAAGTATCTAGTGATTCAAATATTGTTATTAAGAGGGGAGAAAAAGAATTTAAAATATTTAGTAAATCTCACTTCTGTTACTTAAAAAAAAAGCATACATGTAAGCAAAAAAAAAAAAAAAGGGTATTTAATAAGGCAGTAATAGTCATCTTTTACCGAGAAGGGTTTTTCTCTAGCTTCTTTTTGCAAATAGTTTAAGAATTCTTTATCACAACCATGGCATTCACCATGGGCCTGGCTGGTGTGTTTCAGCAGCTATGTAGAGCACCAGACCAGGCACTGAAGGTTTGAGGGTTTGAGTCCCAGTCAAGGGCAGCTACCTGGGTTACAGGATCCAACCCCCAGCTTAGTCAGGACATGTGCAGGAGGCAACCAATCTATATGTCTCTCTCACATTGATGCTTCTCTCTCTCTCCACCTCCCTTCCACTCTCTTTCTAAAAAATAAAAAATAAATAAGATAAAAAAATCCATCATGAACTGATTACATTATGTTTCACTCCAGCAGTATTGGCCTTACTACACATGCAGATGCACCCACATAAGACACACACACACACACACACACACACTCAGGAACTATAATCAAGAACATTTCAGAGAGAAGCTGCCAGAGCAGAAGATAATCCTCTTAAGACGAAGCTCTCCCAGAAGAAAAGCAAGGCTTACTGGCCCACACCTGTGATGAGTAACACCCTGTCAGTGGCTTTGACTCTTCGAGATGCAAAAGCAAACAGTTTCATGGCAAACATATACCCTCTCCAGGTTTAGGTGCCATAGGTCCATGAAAGTATGGAGACACACAGACCTTGTTTTTCGGTTGAGGTGAGAAAAGGGCTTGTAAAGCCCAGCTGGCGTGGCTCTGTGGTTGAGCAGTGACCCATAAACCAGGAGGTCCCGGGTTCGATTCCCGGTCACCCGGTTGCAGGCTCGATCCCCAGTGTGGGGCGTGCAGGAGGCAGCCAATCAATGATTCTCTCTCCTCACTGATGCTTCTATCTTTCTCTCCTTCTCCCTTCCTCTCTGAAAACAATAAAACCAATAAAAATATATTTAAAAAGGGGAGGGAGCTTGTTAAACAGCCCCTTTGCCAGAGGGAAGTTACCTCTCATTCCCTCCCTTGGTTGGCATCCTAGAGCTTCTGTCTTAAAGGCCCAGGTCAGTCACCGCTTTTGTTACCATGGCAGCAGCCAAAAAGCTCACCTCATAGTCTTTCCTTGGCAGGATCTCATCCTCCTCCTCCTGTGTTTCTCCGAGGATGGTCTAGAAAAACAGAGCCCCAGAAGGGAGACCCTTTTAGTGGTTAAAAGGAACAGAGGCAGAAGTGTTTACCGACATCTGTTGCTAGTTTCTACATTGTCTAGAGCAGTGGTTCTCAACCTGTGGGTCGAGACCCCTTTGGGGGTTGCCTAAGACCATGGGAAAACACCTATTTCCCATGCTCTTAGGAACCAACACACAGCTCCTCGGGGTAGCAAAATGTAGCCATGTAGTTTACTGTTGTCCTATGAAGACTGTTGCCCATGCTACACCACGATTCAAGACACAATTTCATTTATTTGTCATTAGAAATAAATATTTCACAATATACAATTACATATTGTTCTTGTGATGAATCCCTATGCTTTATGTTCCATTTGTAACAACGAAAATACATCCTGCCTATCAGATATTTACATGACAGTTCCTAACAGTAGCAAAATGACAGTGATGAAGTAGCCACGGAAATAATGTTATGGTTGGGGGGGTCACCACCCCATGAGGAGCTGTCTTAAAGGGTCTCGGCATTAGGAAGGTTGAGAACCACTGTCATCAATGGGAACAAAATCGCAAAAACAAAAACAAACAAAACAACCCCCCAAAAACACACAAAACCCTTTTGGGACAGGAGGTGATGTGGGTGGGGATCCAGCTATTGATACAGTCTCCCCATAACACTCTGGTCTTCAGGGCACGTCCAAGATGCCCCCTGCCAGCTGAAGCTGGGGGCGGGGGGAAGGGGGGTAAAAAAAAAATCCAGGCGCGTCTGACAAGGTGCCCGCCCCCTCTGAAATCAGAAGGGACCTGTCCACTTGGGGGGACACACAGCGACTCCGGTTCTCCCAGGATGCTTTTTGCAGGGGAAAGCTGGCTTGTCAAGGACCCCGAAAGGCTTGGGGGGGGGGTGCGGTGAGAAAAGGGCTGGAGAACCTCAAGCCAGCGGCCTGATAAGCAAGACGGGGGCTCCTCCCGAAAATGCTCGTCTCGCTCGAAACTCCTTTCAGATGGAAATTAAATATATATATATATATGTATATATATATATATATACACACACATATATATATATATATATATATATATATATATATATATATAATGGGATGAGCTGAAGCTGGCCCGGATTCCCTTCTATCCCAGGCAGGAGTTGGGAGCCTAAGACCCCAGCCTCGGGCCCGGGACGCAGGGCAGAGGCGGCGGGAGCCACCAGGATGCGGTGCCCGTCCGTCCGCCCGTCCGCACACGCTCGCCGCCTGCCACCTGCGGGCCCCGCTCGGCCCGGCCCCGCTTCCGGCGCCGCCGCCGCCGCCGCCGCTCCCGGTCCCTTAGCAACGGCCGGGGCCCGCGCCTCACCAGCTCCTCGGGGGTTCGCGTCTCTCGCTCCCCGCAGCAGCAGCACCACCGGCAGCAGCAGCACCAGGACCCCCGGCACCCCGCCATCTTCCTCTGTGTCTGCGGCTGCCACTCCGGACCCCCGCCCCGCCCCGCCCCCGCCCCCCACACACCCCGGCGCCGGGCCCCTCCCGCCCGCTCTGCGCCTCACGTGACTGGCCCCCGCCGCGTCACGTGCCCCTCCCGAGCCCGGCGCCCGCGGCAGGGAGTGGCTGCGCGCGGGTGGGGCGACTGGGCCGCGTCACAGGCCGGCGGTGGCACGGCCGCAAACGGGGCCGCTGGGCGCCGCCATGTTGGGGGCGGGGCTTCCTGTCGCCCGCGCGGGCGGTTTCCGCCCTCCGGCCCCGCCCCCTCCCTAGCAACAGACTCCGGGCGCCGCGCGTCCCGCCCCCGTCGCCGTGGCTGCGCGCGGCGACCTCGCAGCTGCGGAGGGTGAGTGACGGCGTGGCGTGGGGGGGGGGGGGGGGGGGGGGGGGGGGGGGGGGGGGGGCACAGGCCTGGCATCGGGGGGCCACCAGCTGGGGCCGAGGCTTAACTGTGTGCGGGGGTCAGTGCAGGGCGGTCTGCCCCTCGGGGTGGGGGCTCCCACCACCTCTCTGTGAGCTTCTTTCCCGGGACTGGTGTCACCCCCAAAGCTGTCTGTCTGTCACCCCCAGCAACCCCCAGCCCTGAAGCAAAAACTCTCTTTAGTCCCGATCTGGACAGACACCGGAGATGAGGCGGCTCGGGAGGTGTTTTTCCCGCTCCCGACATTTAAACCTGTCCTCCTCCTCCCGCTGGGCCTGGGCCGCTGGCATAGGTCTCCTTCCCCCTGCCCCGCCCCCCCCGCACCCTCCTGGGCCCATCGCCTCGGGCTCCGCTCCCTTGTGGGCTCCCTATGCCTTCACTGAATGGCAGAAGGCTATTTTGAGATCAGAGTGACAAAGCCCGGTCTCTTGGCCGGCACATTACCCTGTGCCCGTCCCAGGAGTATCAGGGTCCCAGGGGGAAGGCAGGATCCCACCCTGGTCTTGGAACTGGGGGTGAGGGGGGGGGAAAGGGGAGAGGGCGGGCTGGAGGGGAGACAAACCTGTGAACCCAGTTACAATATCCAGGGTGCTGCGGGTAAGTAGAGGCACGAGGAAGAAGGTTGGAAGGGCTGTGCCGGGCACATATTAGGAATGCAATACGTTTTTTTAAAAAAATATATTTTATTGATTTTTTACAGAGAGGAAGGGAGAGGGATAGAGAGTTAGAAATATCGATGAGAGAGAGACATCGATCAGCCGCCTACTGCACGCCCCCCACTGGGGATGTGCCCGCAACCAGGATACATGCCCTTGACCGGAATCGAACCTGGGACCTTTCAGTCCGCAGGCCGACGCTCCATCCCACTGAGCCAAACTGGTTTCGGCAGGAATGCGATAAGTTTTTAAGGGACAAGTGAAAGAGCAGATGGTTGCTAGGTGGTTCCATCTCCTTCCCCACTCTTGATTTTGTTCCAGCGGTTAACAGGCGCTCTCTTACATTCCCGAGAAAGGCCAGCTCCCTGTTTCTCACTCCCGATGGCCACCCTCACTGAGAAGCAGGAGTTTTATGCCAGAACCAAAACGGGCATCCTTGGGGAGAGCAAATGTTGGCACAAGCGTTCTTAGTCTGGTCTTGACTTCTTGACTGTTGGCGTGTCGCTGTGTGTTATGGCACCTCTGTGTTGTAGGGGACAGGAGCTTTGGATTTCATTCGTTTCTCATGACTCAAGGATCCCAGAGTGGTTAAGAACACCGTCTTAGCCCGTGTTGGTGTGGCTCAGTGGTTGAGCAAGGACCTATGAACCAGGAGGTCACAGTTCGATTCTCAGTCAGGGCACATGCCCTGGTCACAGGCTTGATCCCCAGTGTGGGGTATGCCAGAAGCAGCCAATCAGTTATTCTCATCATTGATGTTTCGCTCTCCTCCCTTCCTCTCGGAAATCCATTTAAAAATATCTATAATAATAAAAGCGTAATATGCTAATTAGAACAGGTGGCCAAATGACCTTCTGGATGACCTTCCAGAGGAAGCTAAGGCTGTGAGGGCTGAGCCCTGTGCATGAATTTTGTGCACTGAAGGTCAGAGGGTCCCCTCAGCTCAGCCTGCACCCTCTCACAGACCCGGAACCCCTCACTCAGGGAATGTCCCCCGTGGGGAGCGAGCCTAAGCTGGCAGTCGGACATCCCCCAAGGAGTCCTTAGCGCCACCATGGCTGCACTTGCCAGCTGTGAGCCTGCCCCCCGGTGGTCAGTGCACGTTATAGCCACCAGTTCCGCCATTCAGTCGCTTTGCATATTAGGGTTTTATCATATAGGATTCGGAAAAAAAGAACACCAGCTTAGCAGTGGATGTAGCCTGCAAAGAATGAACTTGGCCAGATTGTTCCTCTGATTTCCATGTCACCACACACTAGATTTTTAAGGTCTGTTTGCACATAGTTGCACAAGAGTAGTGTTTTGTTTTTAAGTATTTGACTTATTTTTTTCTACTACACTGCCCCGTGGCACCATGCCCTTTGTTGGCCAGCCTGTGGTTGCCATGGCATCTTGGGATGTGTGTCTGAGCAGTCACTATAATTAGCCTCACTGACCTCAGTGGTGTGTGTTAGTGGTGGTGTCCCTGGAAGGCAGCCTTTGCGCTTAAAAAATCATTTTAATTCATTGGTTCATAAAGTGATACAGGTTTCAGGGGTTCTATACATCATCCATACACTGTATTGTGTCTTCATCACCCCGAGTCCAGTCTCCTTCCATCAGGTAGCCTTTATTCTGAGTGGGACAGAAACGCAGCCCTCGCTGAACTTGGGTCTGGCTACTTTGGGAACCCAACCAATGATCACGTTCTAACTCCTGACCTAGTCTTTTGGGAGGAGCAGGAACTCGGGGAGAAATCTGGCTGCTTGGTCAAGCCCTTGCCTCTTCCATCCTGCACACACGCTGTACCCGGCAGCAGGAGATGACCCCGGGCAGGACAGGATCAGCCCTTTCTTCTTGGGGGCGTGATCCAGTGACCCTGAGCGTCTGTGGGCCTCTTCCCCACGCCCACAGTCTCGGGCCTGAGTCGTCATCCTCCTGCTATCTGCCGACCTACAGCCGCAGCCTCAGCCCTCCCTCGCCTGCCCGGAGGCCTTGCCCCCGCCCCCCTCTCTCCCTTTTGCCGGCCCCAGCTCTAACTCTGAGCTCTTCCTCTGTCACTGCTCCGCCCCCGAGGGAAACACCCGCCGGGGAAGTTTCCTGTTCGCAGCCCAGTCTGAGGCTCCGCTGGCCGAGATGGACCCTCCAAAACCCCAGGTCCCCCGAGCCGGGCACTGCTGCCCCTCCCTAGGAATGCGGGCCCTGGAGGCTGGCCTCGGGAGGTTCTCGGTGCCACCCTCCATCAGGTAGCTGCCACTGCGGATCCGGATCCGAGGACCTGAGGGCCGAAGGGACCTGTTTGTGTGCGGGAGGGGGCTGTCATACCCGAAGTCGGGGGAGCGCTGGGCTGGGCGCCAGCCGGGAGGGGCCTTCTCGCCCTCCCTCCCCCTGCGCCGAAATGCAGCCACTGTCACTTGCCCCTGCCACTCTGGGGCTTGGCTGCCCGCCGGCTGCTGATGCACCCCCCTTCTCTGCCCCCCATCCCGTGTAGCAGGCACTCGGCCATGGTGAACGAACCCCGAGGGAATGGCGGCCCCCACCCCCGCCTGGAGGGCAGCAGCAGCGGCCTGGAGAGCTCCCAGGAGAGTTCGAGATGTTCCTCGCCGGGGCCGGACCCTGAGCGGCACGAGAGACTCAGGGACAAGATGAGGCGGAGGATGGACTCCGGGGACAAGTGGTTCTCGCTGGAGTTCTTCCCTCCCAGGACGGCGCAGGGCGCTGTCAACCTCATCTCCAGGTGAGTGGCGGGGAGGTTCAGGAGCAGGGCCCCGTTAGGAGGGGCGGGGGGTAGGGGAGAGAAGGGCCGGCAGAAGGAGGCCCCCAAATCGGGCAGGGGGAGCAGACGCAGGATGGGTCATTCCACCTACAGCTTCGCAGTTGTCAGAACCACCTCCCCCCGCCCTCCGAAAGCCTCTGGAGCGTTAGACTCACCCCGCACGGGGTTAAAACTGTTGACTCTCACCGCGTTCCTTGGCAGAACGTCAAGCTGGAGGGAGAGTGCCCTTTAGGAAGTCGCAAAGCAGCATCTCGCAGCACATTCCCACCAGCGAGGCTTTGGGACCGTGCCTCTTGGAATCTAGAAATGCCAACCGGATGACGTTAGCACTTTCGGAATCATAGCTCCCCTTTTTTTTTTTTGTTGAGGTTTCTGCTTTTTCCCACTTTCACTTCTCCTGTTTGGTTCCCCCGGGCTTGAAGGCCCGAGGATGTTTAAATAGCTCGTGAAAGAGCTTGTAACCCTGCCTCTCGAGTCTGGTTCCTGGACCGCGGCCTGGCTCTGCAGCACCAGGATGGGGGTGGGGAGGGGTAGCAGGAGAGAAACTGGGGTCTGCTGACCCTCTTCGCTCGCGTACCCGGAATGAGGCTCTGCTTGGCACCTTGAGGGTTCTCCAGCCCTCACTCAGAACAAATGTATGCCAGCCCTGGCAAGTCGCCAGTACCTGCTTTCAAACAGCGTGGTTATACTGTTGTATATTCTCTCCACCATAGCAATCCTAACGATAGCCGCTCCCTGCTCTAAGAGTTATTCTGAAGTAGGTACTGTTCTCTGTCCCATTGTAGAAACGAGGGAAAGGAGATTAATCTTCCCAAGGTCACCCAGCTAGCAAGTAGCAAGTCAGGGTATGAATGCGGGTCAGTCTGATGCCCAACCTCCTGTGCTGTTTCTCTCAACGCCCAGACCCCATGGAACGTGGCGAAGGATGGTGTGTGCCCCCCTCCCCCCGCCCCCGCCAGAAACCCCTCTTCAGAAAGCAATTCCCAACAGGTTTGACCAGATGGGGGCAGGTGGCCCCCTCTTCATAGATGTGACCTGGCACCCGGCAGGAGACCCCGGCTCGGACAAGGAGACCTCCTCCATGGCGATCGCCAGCAGCGCCGTCAACTACTGCGGCCTGGAGACCGTGCTGCACCTGACCTGCTGCCGCCAGAGCCGGGAGCAGATCGCGGGCCATCTGCACAAGGCCAGGCGCCTGGGCCTGAAGAACATCCTGGCGCTGAGAGGAGGTGCGGAGCGCTGCCCGGCCGAAGCCACCTCTGACCCTGGCGGGAGGAGTGCAGCCAGGAATGCCACCGGCGCCCGATGACCCTCTGCCCTGGCTTCGTAGCTCCATCGATCACCGGTTGCACCCAGCTCTTGGCACCATCCAGACTGCAGCTCTGGCACTGGTCCCAGGGCTGGAACCGGCTGCCTGTGCCTCTGGCCACAGAGTGGGAAGAGGGAGACCGATTTTTGGGGGGGGGGGCGGGCGTGGCTTGTGCTCCCACTACCAGCCAACTTCTCACCTGAGATGAGTGGGATGTTCTCCCAGGAGAGAAGAGCTCTAAGAGGGTGGGGTGGCGAGCAGGGGGGCGTTGGCTGGGTGCGGGTAGGCACCCAGGTTTCAGTGAGGGGGGCGTGTCTCAGATGCTCCAAGCCAAGCTGAGCATCTGCTCTACACTGCCAGCCCAGTGCCCGCACTCAGTGCTTGGCACATGTCTGCCAGGCTGGGTACTACCTCCCCTCCCACTGTTTACCAAGGGCTAAGCTAGCAAGAGGAGACACCAGTTGGAACAGCGTGAGGGCTCTGCCTTTGAGGAGCTCGGGGTCCTGGGAGTAGGGGGAGGGAGAAGGCACAGAGAAGCTAGCTGCAGATCCTCGAGCCTCGGCGATCATGACCTCCACCCAACTCTGCAGACCCTGTGGGTGACCAGTGGGAGGAGGACGAAGGCTGTTTCCGCTACGCTGCAGACCTGGTGAGGCTCATCCGAAGCGAGTTCGGCGACTACTTTGACGTCTGTGTGGCAGGTGAGTGGCGGGAGCGTCCCAGCGGGTGGGGCAGCACAGAGAGCTCACCTGTATCCTGTTCGGGGTGTGGTCACCCCGCGCCTTGCGGGCCTGAGCCTGTGCCAGAGGAGAGCAGGGCAGAGCTGGGTTAATGCCCTGACTCAACGTTCTCTCATCCGGTGGGAACCTCTTTCTCGTCCTGCGTGGTTCAGGGTTCCCGGTTCAGGGTGTGGTTCTGGAGGAAGCCGCATGCAAATGAAAAGAGAGACTAGAAAAGTGTTAATATGGGAATATTGGGGGGCCAGGCGGGAGCCTTCCTCTAGTGAGAAGACTACCGAATTCCTTTGGCCTTGCCATACCTTTTGTTCAGGTTTGGGATACGCCCTTTGCCCTGAAGCAGGCAATTCTAGTAACAGGTAGATTATCTTATCAGTAAGGATTTACATGATTATTTGGGGGGGGGGTGTTGCTTCAGCTTCCATTGTCTCCATTAGATAGGGGGGCAGTCGGCTCTGACCTTTCAGAGCTTCTAGGTTGACCAGCCTTCCGGGTTCCTTGTCCACACTTTCTATCGGTGAGACAGTGATGGGTTTCGGGCACATCCGTTCTCTGCCCAGGCTACCACCACCCTGAAGGCCTTGTTTCTCTGCCTTTTCCTGTTCTTCTTTAAAACAAAAGAGTATTTATTAGGAGGCACGGGATCTCAGAACCCAAGGTCAGGAAACTGTACCCATCTCTCTGGGTGCCGGATCCAGGAGGAAACTAAGGCCCCTGGCCGGTGTGGCTCAGTTGGTTGAGCATCATCCTGTACAACAAAAGGTCACTGGTTCCATTCCTGGTCAGGGCACATGCTTGGGTCGGGGTTCGATCCCACTCGGGGTGCATACGGGAGGCATACAGGTTGTTTCTTTCTCATACTGGTATTTTTCTCTCTCCCTTTCCATCCTCTAAAAAGCAATAAAAACACATTTTTAAAAAGAAACCAAGGCCTTCAATCTCTTTGGGGCCAGAGGACCCCCATCTCTACCTCCTGCTGCATGCATAGCTGCTCCTAAGGGCACCTGGTCAGTTCCACAAATAGCCCAGACTGACTGACAGGCCTCAATGTCAATTCCACATTCTCAGGAGAATCAGATCAGCTGAACTCCAGTTCCATTGGCTACAGCCAGCAGGCAAGATTTCCCTGCTGGGAACTGGTTGGGGGGGCCTTCCTTCCTACCCCACACCGGGGTGGGCCTCCAGCTTCTCAGAAAGGGGCCAGGGTCTGGTGAGGCAGTGTGCCCGGTCTGGGGATTCATTGGCACATCATCTTGGCATGACATTTTTTTCTCAAATATTGTGGGGAAAATCATTTTTCATATTAAACCAAGCCGCATTATGGAGTTGTATATCCAAAGTGATCTGAACTTTAAAAAATAAGCCACGTGGCGTCAATGGAATGACTCGTTGTAAGCGACTTTGGGTTTAACCCCAGCCCCATGGACAGATCAGCGTGGCTTCTCACCAGCCTGGGTCTCACTCCCGCCTCCCAGGCAATTCTGGTTCCGTCCGTCGTGTATCCCTGGCATGTGGGTATCCCAGCTGCGTCAGTGTTCTTGTGCCCCAAGAGCTCGCTGCTGAGTGGGGCTGCTTGGTCCCTTGTCAGGCAGCCTCTGTCTGATCCTGGTTCTGCCAGGAGAAGCATCAGAGAACATGAACTTGACCATGACGGCCCTTTGGCCACTTAGAAATAGTTACTATAGCCGAAACTGGTGTGGCTCAGTGGATAGAATGTCGGCCTGCAGACTGAAGGATCCTAGGTTCGATTTTGGTCAAGGACCTGTACCTTGGTTTCGGGCACATCCCCAGTAGAGGGCGTGCAGGAGGCAGCTGATGGATGTTCCTCTCATCAATGTTTCTAGCTCTCTGTCCTTCTCCCTTCCTCTCTATGGAAAATCAGTTACTATATTCTCTTCATTCTTTTCTTCAAGCAGAACGTCTGAGCTTTCTCCTGGTTTTCCTCATGTAACATACTGACTTTTCACTTTCTTGGACCCCTGAGTAATTCTGATGTTTTATTTTTGGTGTGTATGTGGTTTTTGTTTAGTAATTTTTAAATATATTTTATTGATTTTTCACAGAGAGGAAGGGAGAGGGATAGAGAGTCAGAAACATCGATGAGAGAGAAACATCGATCAGCCGCCTCTTACACGCTCCCCACTGGGGATGTGCCCGAAACCAAGATACATGCTCTTGACCAGAATCGAACTTGTGACCTTTCAGTCCGCAGACCGACGCTCTATCCACTGAGCCAAACCGGTTTCGGCTTGTTTAGTAATTTTAATGCTAAAAGCACTACTTTTCTCCAATGTGTAGAGTCCCGTGCAGCCCAAGTGCTGTCCAACTGCTGAGCGGGGATTTTCTCTCTCCAGGTCACCAAGCACGGGCTGGCTTGCCTAGCTAATTGCAAGGGACCTGAGGCAGGACAGTGTGGGGTTCGGAGCGATCTGCTCCCACTTCTGGGAGGATGGCTCTAAGCCACCGCTCACCGAGCGTCATCTCCTGGGTGAGGGGGCATCAGCTGTGAGCCCAGCTCCTCACCGTTTCTTTCTTTCTTTTTTTTTAAATTGAGGGATAGAGAGAAACATCGATGAGAGAGAGACATCGATCAGCTGCCTCCTGCACGCCCCCTACTGGGGATGCGCCCACAACCAAGGTACATGCCCTTGACCGGAATCAAACCTGGGACCCTGAGTCCACAGGCTGACGCTCTATCCACTGAGCCAAACCGGTTAGGACTCCTTACCGTTTCTACCCGTCCACGCTCTGGGGGTGGGAGGTCCGAGTCCGGAACTGTGGCGGCAGAGAGCGTGTGGCCAGCTCTGACTTCTTCCTCACTCACCTGGAGCAGGTGCAGCCAGCCTCTCCCTACTGTCCTCCTGTCGACAGGTTACCCCAAGGGCCACCCCGATGCGGAGAGCTTGGAGGACGACCTGAAGCACTTGAAGGAGAAGGTGTCCGCGGGAGCCGACTTCATCATCACGCAGCTTTTCTTTGAGGCCGACACGTTCTTCCACTTCGTGAAGGCTTGCTCCACGATCGGCATCACCTGCCCCATCCTCCCCGGCATCTTCCCTATTCAGGTGAGGGGCGGGCCGGGCTGGCGGACGCCTCCCACCCCCGGCCTCCCACCGGCCAGGGGCCAGGGTCAGGCGCTCAGTTTGTGGTCAGGTTTTTTTTTTTTTTTAAATCCTCACCTGAGAATATGTTTTATATATATATTATTGATTTTTTACAGAGAGGAAAGGAGAGGGATAGAGAGTTAGAAACATCGATGAGAGAGAGACATCGACCAGCCGCCTCCTGCACACCCCCTACTGGGGATGTGCCCACAACCAGGATACATGCCCTTGACCAGAATTGAACCTGGGACCTTTCAGTCCGCAGGCCGACGCTCTATCCACTGAGCCAAACCGGTTTCGGCAGGTTCTTTGACACTCAATGGATTTCCTGCCAGATGCCTCTGGCCGATGTTCTCTCACCACCCCATATTGGTTACCTCCAGTTCCCCCCCAAATCAGTAACAGCACCTGACGGAGGGGTTGGCACTTGGCTTACTGACAAGTGTCACTACAGGGGTCATTATAACTCTCACCCTCAATTTTTATTACATCAATGTTTTCGAAACTCAGCTGGGATCACAATCATTTGATAACGTCTTTCAAAAGACAGACTTCCAGATCCCATGCCTAAGTGCTGATTTAGTAGATCTGAGGCTGGGGTGTGGGGGGCACTGGGAATGTGTCCCTTACTTCTCAAGTCTTGCAGGTGATTCTGATGACCCAGGAGGCTTGGGCACCACTGGGGCTAACGGGCTGGCTCCCACCTACAGGGGATGCTCTGAGCAGCCGAGTTCCCTGCAGACTGGAAAAAGCAGGACCAGGCCAGGGTCTGACTGTCCTGGGTCTGTGTCACACGGCAGTCGGCCCGGAGGCCTGGTAGGGGACAGAAGCGGGGGGCAGGGTGAGAGGCGGGGTGGGACCTGGCTCCACAGCCCCCGTGTCTCGGCAGGGCTACCACTCCCTGCGGCAGCTGGTGAAGCTGTCCAAGCTGGAGGTGCCGCAGAAGATCAGGGACGTGATCGAGCCCATCAAGGACAACGACGCTGCCATCTGCAACTATGGCATCGACCAGGCCGTGAGCCTGTGCCAGGAGCTGCTGGCCAGCGGCCTGGTGCCGGGCCTGCACTTCTACACCCTCAACCGCCGGATGGCCACCACCGAGGTGCTGAAGCGCCTGGGCATGTGGGCCGAGGACCCCAGGTGAGGCCAGCGGCCCCCCCATGCAGGCCCAGGAGCCCCCCCATGCAGGCCCAGGAGCCAGGGAGGGAAGTCGGTGGGCAGGGGGGTCAGATGGCAGTCACAGGAGGCACAGGAAGAGGGCGCCCTAGCCGGGCTGACACCACGGTTGCGGGGCTCGTCTGGGCTGCGGCTGGAGGTACACGGGGTTCCGGCCTCAGTGGGAGGTGCGTGCGCACCTTGATGTTTACAAGTCAGAGTGAAAGACCCAGCTCGGTGGGTCCTCCCCCGAGGACCTGAGCTGGCCCCTTTCTGTCCCCAATCTCACCCAGGCGACCTCTGCCCTGGGCCGTCAGCGCCCACCCCAAGCGCCGGGAGGAAGACGTGCGCCCCATCTTCTGGGCCTCCCGACCGAAGAGCTACATCTACCGCACCCAGGACTGGGATGAGTTCCCCAACGGCCGCTGGTGAGGCCTCAGCCTGTCCTCGGCAGCTGGGGCCCGTGTCTGGGGAGGCAGGAGGCAGCAGTTGGCATGGTCATCGATCCCAGAGGGACTGGAATCACAGGAGGACCCCTGGTGTGGGGGACAGCCGTCCTCCTGGAAGGAGCCGAGGTGAGGCGCTGGCCTGACCCCGGGCACGCCCTCTGCAGGGGCCATTCTTCCTCTCCAGCCTTCGGGGAGCTGAAGGACTACTACCTCTTCTACCTGGCCGGCAAGACCCCGAGGCAGGACCTGCTGAAGATGTGGGGGGAGGAGCTGGCCAGCGAGGAGAGCATCTTCGACGTCTTCGTCCACTACCTCTCGGGGGAGCCCAACCAGAGCGGCTATCCAGTGAGTGGTGCTCGGTGGGGTCCCTGCTTACCCCCCGCCCCACCTCCCTGTGGCCCGCCCACCCTCACCTCCTCCTTCCGCTCTGGACGTGGCACCTCGGCCGCGGGAGAAGGGTGAGTTGGGAAGTCGCCAGCCGGGGGCTGGGGAGGGGCTCCCCGAGGCAGAAAAAGGCCGGGTGGGTGTCTCCCGGGGATGGGCAGCCCAGCCCCATCAGCCCAGCCTGGGGTCCCCCTCCCAGGTCACCTGCCTGCCCTGGAACGACGAGCCGCTGGCGGCCGAGACCAGCCTGATGAAGGAAGAACTGCTGCGTGTGAACCGGCAGGGCATCCTCACCATCAACTCGCAGCCCAACATCAACGGGAAGCCGTCCTCCGACCCGGTGGTGGGCTGGGGCCCCAGCGGGGGCTACGTCTTCCAGAAGGTGTGCGGGGGCGCCCAGGGCTGCCCCAGGGGTGGGCACCGGAAGCTTCCTCTCGGGGCCCTTCACTGAGCAGCACTGGACCCGGATGGACGGGAGCTCCTGCTTGAGGGCAGGCCTGGGTGGGGTCCCTGACTGCTCCGAGCCTCCGCCTCCTCAGGGGGAGACGGATCACCCCGTGTTGTGGGGAGGAGGCGTGACAAGGCACGCAGAGCTTAGCACTGGGAGGAACAGGAAGCCCTCGCTCCTCTTCCGAGCTGACACCTCTCTCCAGGGCTGCTGGGGTGAAAGTCACACCCGCTGAGTCCCTGGGGCCCGATGAGAATGACCCCCGTGTGAAGACAGCTCTGCTGTTTATCGCCAGTGAGCCTGGTCCTCACCTGCCCTCCACTTGCCTCATCCGTGAAATGGTCATAAGAGGCCCACCCTGCAGTGCTGTGGGCATTACGGCGCATGCCTGAGGAAACCCAGCTTAATCCCTGATCCAGTTGGTGCCGGGGAAGCCACTAGTCCAGCGGTTCTCAACCTGTGGGTCGCGACCCCTTTGGGGGTCGAACGACCCTTTCACAGGGGTCGCCTAAGACCATCGGAAAATGCAGATATTGACATCACGATGCATCACAGTAGCAACATTTCATGGTTGGGGGTCACCACCCCATGAGGATCTGTATGCAAGGGTCGCGGCCTTAGGAAGGTTGAGAACCACTGCTCTAGTCAGTCACCTCCAGGGAGGGGGCGGGTGGGATGGGGCAGGCCTGTCTCACCAGCTTTACCGTGGCTTCTCCGTGGGCCTCCCTGTCTAATGGGGGGCGGGCTGGCAGAGGTCCCTCAGACTGGCCAGCTGGGCAACCTCCCCACCTGCTCCGTGACGCCATCCGTGTGGCCACCTGTCCTAAACGTCCCACACACGTGTGCGTGTGGGTCCCCCCCGGGGGCGGTCGTGTGCAGGCATCGGACTGGGATTGCTGAGCGCCAAGAAGGCAGCCAGCAGGGAGCAGGGGGTGACGGTGCCTGCTCCCCCAGGCCTACTTGGAGTTCTTCACCTCCCGAGAGACGGTGGGGGCCCTCCTGCAGGTGCTGAAGAAGTACGAGCAACGGGTTAACTACCACATCGTGGACGTGAAGGTAGGCCAGCTCCACGCAGAGGTGCTCGGGGGGCAGCTGCCAGAGGGGGACACGCATGGTCACTCCCGCACTCAGCAGGCACCGGCCCCGCCTCGGAGCTCCCAGCCTAGGGAGGGAGGCCCCTCTGTGGGTAACAGTTCAGTTCAGGAAGGATGCTGGGGACCCAGCGGAGGGACACTTAACCCGGGAGGCCACAGTGGCTTCTTGAGGGTCCTCTGTGGCCTGAATCGTTAAGGACAGGGGGGAAGGGCATTCCTGGGGAAGGGCGGGTTGTGCAAAGGCAGCGTCTACAGCTTGTGGGTCACTGCCGACTGCGGGGCACGAGGCTAGTGTTGAGCAGGTGCTCGGGCCTCCTGGTCCTGCTTGGAACTGGAGTTTTCCCCGAAGGCAGCAGGCAGCCTTTCCAAGCGTGAGCGATTAGGCTGCGGGTGTTATTTGGGGAGGTCACAGTGGACAGCTGATGACGAATGGGCCCGGGGACACTAGAGTCAGAGGCCCTTGTCTGAGGAGCAGAGAGGCCCCGCTGGCTAGACCCCAGGGAGCAGAGTGGAGGAAGCAGGAGAGCCGCGGGGTGCAGAGCTGATGGAAACGAGAGAGGAGGACGTGCTCCGCGTGGCCTCCTGGTCTCAGGCTCACAGAACTGGGGGAAAGGGGTGTGGAGCAGAGGGCAGCCTGGGCAACAAGGGGGCGCTGGCCGGCTTTGTCGCACCCCAGGGCGAAAACATCACCAACGCCCCCGAGCTGCAGCCCAACGCCGTGACTTGGGGCATCTTCCCTGGGCGAGAGATCATCCAGCCCACGGTGGTGGACCCGGTCAGCTTCATGTTCTGGAAGGTAAGGGGCCGGGAGGCAGGATCGCCGGGTCCCCTGTGTGGCTGCAAGCCACGCCCCCAGGGCTGGCCAGCTAGGCCCTCCTGGCTGCACCTGGACTCTGAGCCAGAGCTGGTTTCTGGCTGGGGAGTGGGAGGTGGCCCCCTGAGGCCCTCAGAAAGGTCCTCCTGGGCCATGGCGGCGGCTCTTGTGGTACCGAGGAGGGAACCCTGACCCAAGGGCCGCCCCGTGAGCCGCGCCTGTGCGGCTGTGTCTGCGCCCAGCCGTCTGTCTGTCTGTCTGTCTGCACTGCGTGTCTGTGTGCCTGTGCCTGCGCCTATGCCCGTTCGTGTGCACCTGCAGGACGAAGCCTTCGCCCTGTGGGTGGAGAAGTGGGGCAAGCTGTACGACGAGGAGTCCCCGTCCCGCATGATCATCCAGTATATCCACGACAACTACTTCCTCGTCAACCTGGTAGACAACGAGTTCCCGCGGGACAACTGCCTGTGGCAAGTGGTGGCGGACACGTTTGAACTGCTCAGCAGACCCGGAAGGAGGGGGGACAGGCTCCAGGACCCTGCCCCCTGACAGCCTTCGGCTCCTGCACTCCCTCACATCCAACGGCAGCCCCGCGAGTGAGGCTCCCAGCTCCAGCGGGACCCGAGTCAGCCCCACGCGGCATCCCGCCCAGGACTACGGTGGGTGGAGCACCATCCTCCCTGAGACAGGGAGATGTTATTGCTGATGGACCCTCGCACCCGGTGGCCTCTCAGAGCATCCTGAGACTACCAGTGGCTGTGCGCTTGGGGTTATGGAAGATGGGCAGAGCACTCGGGCAGCAGGCACGAGTGGCATTGCCAAATCGCCGGGGCAGAAGATGCTGCCCCCTCTGCCTCCAAGACCTTGGCAGATGGGCACTTCCTACTTGTAACGGAAGGGCAGACACGACCCTTGGCACCAGGCCCCCAGATGGGTCGGGCTGAAGCCTAATAAGACAAGGCACCTCTGCCGGGGAGCCCACCTGGGCTCCGCCTCCTGCCACGCTGCTTCGGGAAGCGGTGGTGGTCCCTGTATTCTGGGGGCGCAAGAGATAAAGTCCCTCCTCAGGGCTCACAGTGTCTGATCTCTGGGCCCGGTGGAGCCTCGGCCTTCCCTTTTCTCTGCTGCCCATTACCGTTGAGGGCAAAGGTGGGGTCACTTGAGGTCACCTGAGCAGGACTTGTGTTTTTCTGGCTTAGTTGCCAGGCAGGACCGCCTCTTGCCAGCTGCTCCGCCCCCTGCGCATCCGGCATCTGTCTGCCTGGCACGGCTCCCCCGGAATCGGCCCTCAAGCTGCGCTGCGCAGGGTGGTGACTGGCAGGTGCACGTGGGCTCTGTTCTGTCCCCGTCCCTGCCTGCTAGTTTAGAGGGGGAGGGGCGTCCAAAGAGCAGCCTGTGGGCACATCCCCTCCAGGTCCGTCCATCCGTACGTCCAGACCACTGGGAGCCAGAGAAGCAACTGGGACCAAGGAGGGCAGTTTATTGTCACTCAAAGCTCCCAGGACTCCTCGGTGGGCCGAGCGCCCTGTGGCCTGCCCACGTGAGGGCAGCCGTGCCGCAGGCCAGGCTCGTTGCCAGTCTGCGTGCCGGGCAGGACCAGGCCGAGCACTTCCTGGAAGGGGGAGGGGGCACAGTCTTGCCCTGGGCAGGCTGGGCTCCATGCTGATTCTCTCTCCATGGCAACAAGTCCCAGCCGCAGCGGGCCCGGGTTCCGCCTCGAGTCTGCCTCCGTGGGCTCCATGCCCCCCCTTACTCTGGGGTCTGGAGCTGCGGGTGGCTCCTCCTCAGGCCCCTGGCTGCCAGACGCTGGTGCCACCTCTCAAAGGCCTGAAACAGGGAGGGGAAGGAGAGGTTCGCCACGCCCTCCCGGCCTGTGCTGTGTGTGCCCAGCGCCTCTGGTCCCTTTGGGAATAGAAGTCCGTCCCTCTGTCCTAGGCGGACAGGCAGCCACGCTGCCCCCGGCCAAGTGCAGCCGCTCAGAATAGAGCTGACCTGTGTCCTGGGAGCTGTGTTCAGAGCACACGTGGGCAGGGACCACGCCTTTTGCGGCCGTGTGCGGGCAGCTGTGCCACAGGCCAAGCTCGTTCCCAGTCTGCGTGCGGGCAGGACCCGGCTGAGCACAGGGCTGCCAGCTACATCCAGAGGTCCAGATCCAAGCTAGTTTTTCTACCCAAACCGACCCTCCCCGCAAGTGAAGGCGCCCTGGGGGGCACGCAGGGAGGCCCCGCAGCTCAGAGGCACTGGTTTGGAGGAGCCTGCTGGGGGCCGGGCTGCGCCCCTGTACCTGAGAGAGGACCCAGCCTTCAGTTCGTCGCTGTAACCGTCCAGCCACCTGCAGCTGCACGACCCGCCGCCGCCACGTGCGCCAGACCCATCTCAGCTGCCACTGCCTGAGCTGGGGGGACAGGGTGAGGAAGCTCCAAACTGGATCCTGTGTTCGCCGCGGCCCCAGCGCCTCCGTGGCACCAGGACGAGGATGCCATGGGAGGGTGTGAAGCATGCAGATTCCTGGGCCTGCCCCAGGGTTCAGACTTACATACTTTGAAAGACTTCATCTAGGGCAGTGGTTCTCAACCTGTGGGTCATGACCCCTTTGGGGGTCAAACGACCCTTTCACAGGGGTCGCCTAAGACTATTGGAAAACACCTATTTCCCATGGTCTTAGGAACCAACACACAGCTCCTCGGTGTAGAAAAAATGTAGCAATGTAGTTTACTGTTGTCATATGAAGACTGTTGCCCATGCTACACCACGATTCAAGACAAAATTTTATTTGTAATTAGAAAGAAATATTTCACAATATATAATTACTTATTGTTTTTGTGATTCATCCCTATGCTTTAATTATGTTCGATTTGTAACAATGAAAATACATCCTGCCTATCAGATATTTATTACAGTTCATAACAGTAGCAAAATTACAGTGATGAAGTAGCAACGGAAATCATTTTATGGTTGGGGGTCACCACCCCATGAGGAGCTATCTTAAAGGGTCACGGCATTAGGCAGGTTGAGAATCACTGCTCTAGGGGTTCGGGTGGAGAATAGCGTGAGAAACGGGTGTGGCTGCGGAGGGCCCTTCCCCACTCACCAGCGACCGCGCCAGCTCCTCTGCCCCCTGAGCATCCACCCAGCGTTGCCAGGTCCCTGCCAGGTGCTGGGCCTGCTGCGAGCCCTGGAGCCGGCGGAACAGTGCCTCAAGGTGCCAGCGTCGCAGGTATTTCCTCCTGGGGAGAGGGGCCCCGTGTGCATCCCGACTGACGGGCAAGAGCATCAGGACCCCTTGAGGCCAGGAAAAAGGGCTGAGCCGCGGGCCCTGGCCAGCTCCTCCAGGAACTGCAGGGGTGAGCGCTGGCCAGAGAGTCCCAGCCCCAGCCACAGCTCAGGCAAGCCCCTCCCCCTGCATCCCCCCTCTTCGCCCCACTTCATGCAGTTGCTTACCCCAGGCCCCTCTCGTCTCCTTCACCTCCAGAGCTGCAGTCCCCAACTGGCCCCTGAGGGGGCGGGCCCTGGGCCCTGGGTCCCGGCCACTGCATCCAGAGCGGGGCGGTACTGTCGCCTGGAAAGGGGAATCAAGGCAGAAAAGGCTGACATTCAGGGGAGCAAACTCCCCCTTAGCCTACCCCCTGAGGGTGACACACGAACAGGGGTGAGCGACATAAGGGGTGAGTGAAGCAGGTGCCCACGTCTACCCACGCCTCCAGGCTCTGGGCTGCTGCCAAGAGAAACAGCAGGTGGGAGCCGAAACCGGTGTGGCTCAGTGTCTAGAGCGTCAGCCTGCGGACTGAAGGGTCCCAGGTTTGATTCCGGTCAGTGGCATGTATCCTGGTTGCAGGCACATCCCCAGTAGGGGGTGTGCAGGAGGCGGCTGATTGATGTCTCTCTCTCATCGATGTTTCTAACTATCCTTCTTCTTTCCTCTCTGTAAAAAATAAAAACAAAAACAAAAACAAAAAAACAGCCGAGACTGGTTTGGCTCAGTGGATAGAGCATCGGCCTGCGGACTGAAAGGTCCTGGGTTCGATTCTGGTCAGGGGCATGTACCTTGCTTACAGGCACATCTCCAGTGTGGGGTGTGCAGGAGGCGGCTGATCGATGTCTCTCTCTCATCGATGTTTCTAACTCTCTATCCCTCTCCCTTCCTCTCTGTGAAAAATCAATAAAATATATTTAAAAAAAAAAAACATCAACAAAGAAATAGGTGGGACAGGCAGGGCAGATGCACTGTTTTCTGCAAACTGCTGAGTGTTCCCGAAGAGGAAGTGGTGATGGTGGACACACCGGTAAATACATACAAGGGGTTGGCCAAGGAGCCTGGAGCTCACTTCCGGGCCCTTAAGGGTCGGGGACCCGTCACCCCTGCACTTCGTACATCCTTCTTCCCCAGGGGCAGGTCTCCTTACTCTGAGCCCAGCATGTGTCTCCCTGCTTCCTCTGCCTGCCGAAGCTGTGATGGGCTGGGCTGGGCAGCCTGGGCCCCGTGCCCTGTGGCCGGCAGCTGCGGGTCTATGAGAACAGCCAGAGAGGAAACCCTGAACCCAACGGATGCCTTTCCTGCCTCAGACCCAGGACTGGGCCTTCTACTTGTGTGAGCACACGTGGCTAGTTCATGGGACTGCATTCTCTCATGAGCCCTGCGGCTCCCAGGCAGAGAAGGTGCCCAAGCGTAGTATGGGCATCAGCGCACACCACTGCCTCTTGCCCTGTCCCCCCATGTGGCTGGAGGCGCAAGCAGCGAGGTGGGTCAATGATAGCTCCCACCGGTGAGAGCTTACCTGCGCCAGGTACAGCCCGTGAGGCGGGTATTACTCTCCCACTTAAAGTTGACTAAGTGGCCGAAACCGGTTTGGCTCAGTGGATAGAGCGTTGGCCTACGGACTGGAAGGTCCCAGGTTCAATTCCGGTCAAGGGCATGTACCTTAGTGCGGGCACATCCCCAGTAGAGGATGTGCAAGAGGCAGCTGATGGATGTTTCTAACTCTATTCCTCTCCCTTCCTCTCTGTAAGAAATCAATAAAAAAAAAGTACAAAAAACACAAGTTCTCTTTAAAAAATAAAAAGAGCCTGGAATTCAGCACCCCCATTACCATCCCCAGCACTGACTTCTAGCTTCCACCAGCCTCCGTTTCTCCGCCAGTAAGGGGGTGCCTGCCTGCCCTTGCTGACAGGAATGGGTGAACGTGTTCATAAACATACTCTGAAAATAGAATAGTCTGTAGCACAGAACTAGCAATAAAATACCTTGAGTCCCCCAAATTCTGCTGTGGCCACAGCCCCACATAGAGGATGTGGATTCTGCAAAGGACCAGTGCTAGTTCCTTTCCATTCCATGAAAAAACCACTTGAGCCCTGACCGGTTTGGCTCAGTGGATAGAGCATCGGCCTGCGGACCGAAGGGTCCCAGGTTCGATTCCAGTCAAGGGCATGTACCTTGGTTGCGGGCACATCTCCAGTAGGGAGTGTGCAGGAAGCAGCTAATTGATGGTTCTCTCTCATGGATGTTTCTAACTCTCTATCCCTCTCCTTTCCTCTCTGTAAAAAATCAATAAAATATATATTTAAAAACAAACACACACTTGACCTTTCCTCTCAGAGTCTCTCAAGTATTTTAAGGATCCTGACCCGGGATTTCTGGTGATGCCAGTTCATCTTCAGGACACTGTGGCCTTTCGGATAACTCTGGGCTGTGTGTCCCACCGTGACACAGCCCTGGACGCCACACGGCGCCCTTCTGTGCCTGGCTTTCCTGGCAGCCTCTCTCCGCCTGCAGGCCCTCAAGCTTTTGCCACCATTGACTTGTCTCAGAACTACTGTAACTGCTTCTGGTTGGAGAAGGTCCGGCGGTTATCTTTGGGCAGAGGGTATCATGAAAGAAAACTTTTTCATGTACACTTTCTGATTTTTCTGTAATGGCATGCTTCATTTTTCAAAAAGAAAAAGAACGACAGCCCTAACCAGTTTGGCTCAGTGGACAGAGCGTCAGCCTGCGGACTGAAAGGTCCCAGGTTCGATTCCGGTCAAGGGCATGTGACTTGGTTGCGGGCAGATTCCCAATGGGGAGTGTACAGGAGGCGGCTGATCGATGTTTCTCTCTCATCGATGTTTCTAACTCTCTATCCCTCTCCCTTCCTCTCTGTAAAAGTTAATAAAATATATTTTTTAAAAAAGATAAAGACTTGCTACTGCCCCCGTATTTCTGTCTTGACGCTACACTGCACCACGACATACACTGACTTTGGGTGCCTAAGAGACTGTGACCCAGCATTCGTCTCTGCAGCAGGTCTTAGCTGGGCTGGCACTCAGGAGGTGCCCAGGAGAAGTTTGCTAATGGATGGGGGTTGGCTTCCACAGCCAGGAGGCTGGCTAAGGGCTGGGGAGGGTGGTGTCCACAGGGCTGCTGGCCCTGGGGCAGTATCCAGCCCTGAATGCCACCATGGGCTGGAACAAGCTGGTTCTGAGGCCACTGGCCTTCTGGTCATTGTGAACCTCCTACTTTACCTGGACCCCAGCTCACCTGCTTCCATGGGGCTGCCGTGTCCCTAAGCGCCAGGAGGCGCCCTCTGCCGGACAGCCCACGCCAGTGCATGCCATCTTCCCTGGGCTTGGGAAGGACTGTGCTCCTCTCCTGGGCCTCCCTCTGAGGTTCCAGCCACACACTGAGCAGCTCTGTCCGCCACTGGGTCCGCAGGAGCCCTCTGTGCCCAACCAGCTGGAACTGGGTGATGGCGACCCGCTGGACACAGCCCTGGGCAGCTGATTGGGCCCAGGCCTCTAGGACCCTGCGGGAGAGGAAGGAGCCCGTACCGAAGGCCTTGAACCCCAGAATGGCTTTATGGCAGCTAGGGAGCCTCCCCTCAGAGCCCTGGCCAGTGCCCATGGTAGGGGACCCCCAAGCAAAGCCCTGAGCCCTGCTCCCCCCAACACACACACTCCCTGTCCCGCTCTGCTGGAGCGAACAGGTTTAATGGGCACAGAGAGCAGCAGAATATCACACGACAGGGACAAGCATCCTATTTAGAGGGAGGACATCCCTGCCAGTCACACTGCCTCCCGTGTCCTCGCCAGAACCGGGTTCATGGAGCCCTGAGCGCCCTTCTGCTGTCTTTCTCTGACCCCGAGAAGGGGCACACGGCTGGGGAGTGCAGAGTTGGGCTCTGCCCCAGGACGAGCTGCAATGCCCGGGACCGCCTCTGTCTGGCAGCCCCAGTCTCCCAAGCCCTGGCACCAGCCACCACACCCCCTCTCCCCTGCCCCACACACACCCCAGGCCCCGCTGGGAGCCCACTGAGGGGCGGCGCTCGGGGCCTGGGCATCCACCTGGCGCTTAGCTTCCAGGCGGCGTGGGCTCGGCTGAGCCGGTGCAGGCGGGACTCACGCACCCACCGCGTCCAGCACGGGGCCAGCGGGCTCTGGGCCCCAGCTCTGCCTTCTGCCCGCCGGCCGGCCTCACAGTGCTGGCCCCGGGCTGCTCGCCACGTGGCAAAGGCGGCTCCCAGTGCCCGTCTGCCCAGGCCAGCCTGGGGGGCTTGCCACAGGGCCCGGCGCATCCCGGCGTCTCTCGCAGACCCACACCCGGCCGGGGAGTGGCTGCAAAACAGGAGCAGAGGAGGGCCTAGCTGGCTTGGTCCTTCGGTTCAGAGGTCACGGTGGAGATGGAGAGATGACTCTGTCAGTGACCAGTCACATGTATTCAAGATGGCACACCCCCTGCCCCCCGAAGTCTTAGCAAAGTCTTATAGGTTACACACGATTTCATACACAACCTTGTGCCTGAAAAACAGGGACTGATGTGTAATGGGGAAGGTGCCAGCTTTCATTTGGGGCCTTGGGGCGCACACACTCGGGATGGGGGGGCGGTGAGGCGGGGTAGATGCTGCCCAGGAGTCTGAGGGAGCCCAAGAGCTGTGATTCACATCCCAGATCCTCTGGGACAGCCCCCCATATCCCCTCTCACAAGCCCGCTCTGGGGCAGGGAGTCAGTGAGGGGAGCATGGTCCCCCACTCTGAGGGGCCTGAACCCAGGCTCGGCCTTCAGATGCTAGAGCAGGGGGCCAGCGCCCTGCGGCCTGTGTTACTGGCTGAGGGGACACTGGGCAGTGGTGAGTCTGTCACTGCACCGCGGGCCTCGGCTGTGCCCTCTGCTCTTCAATGGCGTTCAGGAACTACCCTGTTTCTCCGAAAGTAAGACATCCCCTCAAAATAAGACCTACTTCCAGTTTTGCTTCTTGCTGTAATATAAGGCATCCCCCTGAAAATAAGAGCTCCCCGATCATAAAGCCTTCCCCGAACATAAGATCTCCCCAGAATATAAGGCCCCCGAAACTACCGTCAGGGGTTGACTCCTGATTTAAAGAGCCCTCACACTGCCTGAACAGCTCCGGCTGCGCTGTGGCCCATCAGTGAGCTGCTTTGTGATGACAATGACTACCGTACTGTCTACAGGTCATAAATTTTTGTTGTTGTTCAACAATAAATGTGAACCATATTCTTCTTCATGGAAAAATAAGACATCCCCTGAAAATAAGACCTAGCGCATCTCTGGGAACAAAAATCAATATAAGACACTGTCTTATTTTCGGGGAAACAGGGTACATGCATGTTTTACTAGCGCATCCCTATGTAGGATGCCAGGCCTGTGTTCAGAGACCCCCCTCTGTACAGAGACCCCCCCAAACACGCGGTGCAGGGGCACGGATGATGGTGGAAGTGGGAGGAGCTCATCTCTCCGTCTCCACCGTGACCTCCAAACCAGAGGACCGGTCCCGCCAGGAGGGGAGGGGACGGGGGAGGAGGGGCCTGCCATCCCCCTCCCACACCACGCAGGGGGTGGAGGCTGGTGGTCAGGGCTCTACGGCTCAGGCTGAGGTCTCCCTTCCCCGCATCCCTCCCCCTCCCCCCACCCCGTTTCCCAGCCCCAGGCCTCCAGCCTGGACTCCCCGACAGCTGCAGGGGCAACCCCGCCTCCCATGCCCTGGGCTCTCTCCCGGCTCTTCCCGGGGCTGGGGGGGGGGCACCCTCTGCCAGGCCCGCCCACCTCTGCGGGGCGAGCCGCTCTGGCCTGGCCATCCTGCGTCTCCACTGAGCTGCCGCCCGCTGCCAGCTCCGGAACGTGGCCCGGCGCAGGCCCTGCCGGCGCAGCTGCGTCCACCGCTGGTACCGGGCGCGCAGGCACTGCTGCCCTGTGGCCAGAGAGACGCCGAAGTGGCCCTGGGTGCCCGCCCTGGCCTCGCCCCTGGGCTCTGAGTGACTGTGGGTCCGGCTTAGCCAGCCCCCTGCCCTCTACCCAAGTGGGAGCAGAGGAGGCCGCCAGCGGTCTGGGTTGAGAGGCTTCGGTGACAGGTGTCCTGCCGTTGACCCAGCCGGCCCAACTCGGGGAGCTGTTCGCTTCTTAAATACGCCTGAGCGATGCTTAGGAATCCCGAGGATTCCCAGCTTTTCTTTAAAAACGAGGTCTACATTGAAACCGGTTTGGCTCAGTGGATAGAGCATCGGCCTGCAGACTGAAGGGTCCCAGGTTGGATTCCGGTCAAGGGCATGTACCTTGGTTGCAGACACATCTCCAGTAGGGGGCGTGCAGGAGGCAGCTGATCGATGTTTCTAACTATACCTCTCTCCCTTCCTCTCTGTAAAAAATCAACAAAATATATTTTAAAAACATACATGCCGAGACCGGTTTGGCTCAGTGGATAGAGCATTGGTCTGCGGACTGAAAGGTCCCGGGTTCGATTCCGGTCGGGGGCATGTACCTTGCTTGCGGGCACATCTCCAGTGTGAGGTGTGCAGGAGGCGGCTGATCGATGTCTCTCTCTCATCAATGTTTCTGACTTTCTCTCTCTCTCCCTTCCTCTCTGTGCTCCTTTAAAAACACACACACACACACACACACACACACACACACACATGCACACGCACACACACACACAAACGAGGTCTCGCAGCACTGGGCCAGCCTTCCTGGCGACTGGACCATGGGGCTGGAGAAGCAGCCGTCTCCCAGGGACAGCACTGAGTTTTCCAGAACAAAAGTCCCGCCACCAGCCCATTGGGACGCAGTATCGGTGTAGGGGGACACCTCCAAACACCCCTAGTGACCCTGCCTTCTGTGCTGGGCTCTGAGGGGGCCGCGCCTCCTGGAAGCCAGGTGAGGGTGACGAGGCTGGGTTCTGAGTCAGGCCCGTCGGGGGCTGTCTCGCTGCACCCCCACAATCCCCCGTGAGGTGCTACTGCTGTCATCCCCATTTTACAGGTAAGGAGGCTGAGACGCAGCTCAAGTCACTTGGTTAAAGTCCACCACAGCCAGGGAATGGGGGGGGGGGCATGAACCCGGGACCAGTGTCCACGCCCCCGGTCCTGGGCATGCCTGCGGGGTCCCCCTGCTGGACTCTGTGCTGGTCTCCCTGGTGGGGCCCGGCCCCCCACTCACTCTGCCAGGAGGAGCGCCAGCGCTGCAGGGCATCTCGCACCCGCCTCCGGCCCCGCTCCTGGGCCCGCCGCTCGGCCTCCTGCCGCTGCCCCAGCCGCCGCCGCCACAGGCCCAGCGCGTCCCTGCAGCTGCGAACCCAGGCCCAGCGGGCAGCCAGCCTCCTGCGGGCCCCTTGGGCCACTGCGCAGTGGCTCCAGCCGAGGAGGATGCTGGGAAAGGAGTGTCCACCCTGAGGACAGTCCCTGCCACTGGGGGCCGCCCAGCCCGCTCTTCCCGCCACAGCAGAAGGGGTTTGGGGTGACCCTTCTCCCCGTTCCTATCTTGGGGGAGAGTCGGTGCTGGGGGATGGAAGACTGCTCCTTCGAGGGTCACAGTGACAGGTGACAGGGAGAAGAGGGAACCCCAGATCTCCGATGCCAGGTCTGTGCCAACCTCTAGTGCTCAACCTTGCTGGGAACAGAGGGCTGGCTCTGTGCCAGGCACTATGCCAGGGGAGGCATGCGCCCTCCCTGTTGATGCCCACTGAAGTGAGTACAGTGGTACCTCTAGATACGAGTGCCCTAACATACGAGATTTTTGAGATACGAGCCATCGAGCGAGCGATTTTTGCTTTGAAATACGAGCAACATTTGAGATAGGAGTCATCGCGCGGATCGGCCGGCTGCACACCATCCACCAGTTTACCGCGACTCGAGGGTCTCATAGTTTCCCACGCCTCAAGGTTACGGAACGAATTAAACTCGTATCTCGAGGTACCACTGTGCTATTATTACCACCTACACATGGGGAGGTGGAGGCACAGAGAGGTTAAGCAAATTGCTCAAGGTCACCCAGCCAGTGCGGGGTTAGAACCCAGGCAGACTAACTCTTCAGCGCCGCGCTGTAATGAATGAATGAGTAAATGAGCCACAGCGGTGACATCTCTGCAGCCATAGCCCTGATGGGTGCCCCCCGACCCCCCACTCCGCATACACCTCTCAGCAGGGCAGGGGCAGGGAGGAGGGCAGGAGAGTTGAGAGGATCTGAGACTGGGCCATGCGAGGGGAGCCCTCTGGGATGAAGACCCCCAAGGGGGAGGGGCTGTGAAGGCCAAGGACGGCGGGGGAGGGGCCTCAGGAAAGAGTAAATGCAGGCAGTAGTGGACGGCCTGGCTCGCCAGCCTGGGGCAGGGTGCCTACCGCCTCTGCAGCGTGTGCTGGTACCACCTCGCCGCACCCCGGGACCGCCAAGCCCATGCCCGCCAGAGCAGAAGGCACCGCGCCCGCTGCCGCCGCCCAGCTGCCCGCAGAAAGCTCAGCTGCAGCGTCTCCAGGAGGGCGGGGGCCCTGGGCGCCTGGGGGAGGGGTGTGGACTCCTGGGTGTCCGGCCCCAGCCCAGCCCCACCCTTTCTTCCCGCGTGTCCCCCACCCACCCTGGCTCATCCCAGCCCCCGCCGCTCACCTCCTCCGGTGGGCTTCGGCGTGTGCTGCCCAGCAGTCCACAGGCCAAGGTGGTCCTGGCGCGGTCTGCCTGGTGGCCGGGTCCCCACACCCTCCAGCGCCAGGCCCTCAGGATGCGCCTCAGCATGTGCCGCTGCTCATCCTGGAAGAAGGGGCTGCAGGAAGGGGCAGATGAGTTCCGGGGCACCAGCCTCAGAACTGGGCCGCAGGGGCGACCCCCTGCCGGGCCCCTGGAAAGAGCCAAGCTGGAAGGTGCTGCCGCCTGCACCCCCGCCTCCCAAACCAGCCACACCCCGGACCTCGGGGCTCTGAGAAACACCGGTGCCCGGGGGCCACCGCCAGAGACCCCGCTCCACTGGCCTGGGTTCCACCCGGACTTCCTGATGCTCCTAAGTTCCCAGGTGACTCTGCTGAGCAGCTAAAACCAAGACCCCGCCCACCTGTGCTGGTCACCTGGCTGACCCCTGACATGCTCCCAGGTGGAGGGGGGGGCATGCAGCGGGTGAGGGAGGGGCCCGGGTCCAGGGACCCCAGCCTCAAGAGGCCGCAGGCATAACCACACTAGTGCTTCTACCTCTACTCGGTAATGAAGACAGGGACGCGGAGGCCTGGGGGAAGGCATTTCCTCACACTCCCAAGAGCAGCAGACCTGGGACCCAAATACTCGTCTTGGGCCACCGGGCAGCAAAGGGGGGCCACAGAGAGAGGCCGGCTCTGCGGCTGCCCAGAGGCACAGGAGGGGCTGGGCATAGAGAGGCTGGGTGTAGAGGGGCTACGTGCTGAAGGGTTGTGGTGAACTGAGGTTCCCTGGAGTTCTAGGGGTGCATTTAAAGTGGACCAAATAGGTGTGGGATGGATGGATGCTGGGTGCATGGCTTCAAGGACAAAATTCTTAGCCCTGCAACTGCTGGCTTACATCCCTCCACCTGATGGCCTGTGTGGGAAGCTGGTTCCTCCCCGTCCCTCCCACAAAACCATCAGCGTGGGCTCTGCGTCCGCCTTCTTGCTCCCGATTCGCAGTGTGACTCAAGGCAAGCTGCTCGACCCTCTGAGCTTTTGTTTCCCTAGCTCAGGGGTCGGCAAACTCCTTAGTCCACAGAGCCAAATATCCACAGCACAACAATGGACATTTCTTTTGAGAGCCACATGTTTTAAACGTAAACTTCTTCTAACGCCACTTCTTCAAAATAGACTCGCCCAGGCCGTGGTATTTTGGGGAAGAGCCACACTCCAGGGGCCCAAGAGCTGCACGTGGCTCGAGAGCCGCAGTTTGCCGACCACTGCCCTTGCTGTATAATGAGGCACGTTGGAGCAGGGGGAGAAGACCTCTTGCATGTATTCATTTACAGTATTTATCCCGTGCCTACCGCAGGCTGGGCCCCTGCACGGTGCGGCGGGGTGGTGTGTGTGTGTGTGTGTGTGTGTGTGTGTGTGCAGATAGAGTTCACGCCCCAGGAGGCTCTCCATGCGCTGGGAGCTGAGAGAGAGATGATTCTGGATGTTGGAGGAGAAGAGGAGCTTTAGACCAACTTTCCCCTCAGGTCCCAGCCACTTCGGGAGGATCTGTATCAGTCCCCACAGCTCTCTGCTCAGTCACTGTCTCAAGGTCCCTGGGCGCCCTCCCCTGCCCCACACCTGCCGGGTACCACCTGCTGGAGCCACTGGGAAGAGCACCTCTCATGTGCCCACCCCGGCCCAGGCCCTCAGCCCAAGCCTGTGGACACCCACTCAGCCCACAGGCACTGGGAGAGCCTCGCCCTCCCGAGCAGCAGCGCCCCTGGAGGGCCCGTCGGGGCGGGCAGGCTTTCTACAGGGAGCCCCGGCCTCCCTCCTGGGGCAGCCCCTGGGCCTGGGCCACCCACCTCAGGCCATGGGATTTGGCGCCTCCAGAGCTGCCCAGGTCCATGTCCCCTGAGAAGCAGTCGAGAGACACATCAGCCACGTCCCCCGTGACCTCCCTCCCTCTGCCCAAAGTCCCTGCGGGCTGCTGCCTCAGGTGCTCCCCTAAGACCTCTCCACTCCCACACCCCAAACCCTCCCCGCCAGGCACCTCAAAGACCCCATCTTCCCGTGGGGCTTTGGTGGGGACAGAGGCCGTGCGCCCCACTCACCGCAGGCGCTCCCCAGGAGCAGGGGCGACATCCCTTCCTGATGGGAGATGAACACAGTCTCTGGCTTAGGGGAGCTCACGATGGGAACAAGGTCCCGCTAGGGCGCACCCACTCCGGGGACCCACTCCCGGGACCCCTCCCAGGCCCACCAGGCTGCACCCTGAGAAAGAGCCCAATTCCCTCGCCTCCCATTTCAACCATCCACAAGTCGACTCCGCCCCCTGCAGAAGGACCTTAAGTGACGGGTGGAGGGATGAGGGGCCCTTAGTCTCCGTGCTCACCCACCTTCTGCTGGCCGAGCGACAGCCGAGTCACCCTTGCCCCCTCGGAAGCCCGGAGCTGCTTCATCCACACCCACTGTTTCAGGCACATCCTCAGGGCACCCCGCTGGCGGTCAGCCAGGGGCTCCTGGTGCTGGGCCCGTCTTTCCACCGACCGCCGCCAGGCCCCGAAGCACCTGGGGGAGCCGAGACAAAGCGCAGGTGCTGGTTGTAAAGGCCACGCCTCCTGTCAAGGGCCAGCCTCACTGCTTCACCGCTCTAGGCCTCAGTCTCTCATCCGTAAAATGGGGCTGCAGGAAGGACTTGACACCATCCTCCACGCTTGGCCCCTGCAGTCAGTTCCTACTCAGTACCCAGAGTGATGTTTAAAAAATCTCAAATCAGCCGAGACCGGTTTGGCTCAGTGGATAGAGCATCGGCCTGCGGACTGAAAGGTCTCAGGTTCGATTCCGGTCGGGGGCATGTACCTTGCTTGCGGGCACATCTCCAGTGTGGAGCGTGCAGGAGGCGGCTGATCGATGTCTCTCTCTCATCGATGTTTCTGACTTTCTATCCCTCTCCCTTCCTCTCTGTAAAAAAATCAATAAAATATATATTTAAAAAAATCTCAAATCAAGTCATGTTATTCCCCTGCTAAAGTCCTCCAGTGGCAGCCCTTTGCTTGTACGAGAAAATGCCAACTGCTCCCCAAGCCTGCAAGGTGCACCCTCCCAATCTCCCCCATTCCCTCACCCCCGTCCTAACAGGCCTGCAACTTGTCTGCTGTTCTTGGAGTTGTCTGTGCTGTGCTGTCATGGGCCTTTGCACATGCTGCGCCCTCTGCCTGGCGCTCTCTCCTGCTCTCCCTCCACTAGTCAACCACCATCCTTCACCCCTCCGCCGCCCCTGGCCGAGGGCAGCTCTCTCTGGTCAAATGTTCTCATGGGCAACGCTCTCAGGCGGATGCAATCAGCAGAATGCAGACCGCGGGCAGCTGGATGGTTTCTTCAGCAGGTAAATTGCAAGGAAAAAAAGCTCAGGGGACCCCCAGTTCACAAAGACTTGAATGACTTAGGGACCAAGTCCAGCCTGGGGACCTGAATGAGATCTCGATTCCAACGAACTGGAACAAGATGGGTACTTGTGCCAAAACTGGTTTGGCTCAGTGGATAGAGCGTCAGCCTGCAGATTGAAGGGTCCCAGGTTCGATTCCGGTACTTTGATTGCGGGCACATCTCCAGTGGGGGGCATGCAGGAGGCAGCTGATCGATGTCTCTCTCTCATTGGTGTTTCTAACTCTCCATCCCTCTCCCTTCCTCTCTGTAAAAAATCAATAAAATATATTTTAAAAAAAAGATGGGTGATTGTAAAACAAGGGAAGCCCAGCTCCTGGGAGTTCCCAGCAGGCCTCGGGCTCTCCGGCAAGGGCATCCAGCAAGGGCAGTTGCTCTCATTCTCTCTCATCTTTGCCTCAAGACCCAGAGGAGACAAGAACTCAAAGGGCACCTCCCGGCTGCCTCCTCCCAGCTCTCCTCCGGGAAGGCGATTCCCCTCCCACCCCTCCCCCTTCTGCCTACCTGCGGAGCCAGGCTATCTGATGCTGGGGGACCCCGGGGGGCACCCAGGCTGTATCTGCGGCAGGAGAGCACCAGGCCTGGGGGGGCCGCCCCAGGCTCTGAGTCCTCAGCCTGGCCCTGGAGGCCTCTCCCTGGACCCCCTGCTCCGGCCTGGCCCATTCCTCCTGCTGGCACCGCAGGAGGAAGACTGTAAGGGGAGGGGTGAGAGAGGGAGGGAGTGAGCAGAGGGGAGGGGCGGGGCCCGGAGGGCCACTGCCACTGGGACACCTGTGTGGCCTCCGGCCAGTGGCTCCTCCCCTCTGCCCTTATCCTCGTTTCCCTGTGCGTGAAAGATGTCTAAGGGACGTCCCCGGTCTAATGCTCCAGCTTCTGCTGGGCCTGTGCCAGCGTCCGTGGCACGAAAGTATCACAGTGCGGCTTGGAGCTCGTCGCTGAATTTCTCTGGGCCTCTGTCTTCCCATCAGTGAAATGGGCACAAAAACCTTGCCCAGGTCACCAGGAGGCTCCAATGAGATGGTGTCTGGGACTTCTGCCAGAGTAGGTGCTCAGTAAACACTCCCCCACTCAGGACCCCGGCCCGGCCCTGTGGGGGGACTCAGCCCTCCCTGCCCACCTCCGTCTGCCCTGCTTCCCTCGGACCCCATAGCTCACCGGCCAGTGGCTGCAGGGCCTGCAGGGTCTGGACCCTCCCGTTTCCTCCATCTGGTCTCGGCCCAGAACGTGATGGACTTGGCCGGGCTCCTGCCTCCTCCCTCAGGCTTCCTGGACTGAGAGGGAAGTTGCCTGGAGAGAAACTGATGCCCAGGGCCCAGGGAGGGCACAGGATCCAACCTGTCCACCCCAGCCCGGGGCGGATCCCGCCTGCCCACAGGCACACAGAGCGCTGAGCCACCTGCACTTGTCCTGGATCACAAGAGGGACGTGTGTGTGTGTGTGTGTGTGTGTGTGTGTGTGTGTGGCGGGGTAGGGGTGGGCGGTGGGAGTTGGGGGGTGGGGGAGTGTGGGCTCAGCTTTTGCTTCACTCTCGCTAATACTATTTGGATTTTTCATAACAAACATGTATTAAGTGGATATTTTTTAATAATTATTTTAAACACCTTTTTAAAATTAAGAACAAAAACAATACATCACAGTAGTGGGAAATGGAGGAAATGAAAAAAAAAATAGCTTCAGAGATAAGCATTATTTGCATTGAATTGTTTTGGAGGTTGGGGTTACCATCTTCACCGTTTTTTTTTTTATTGTTGTGAATCCTCACCCGAGGGTATTTTCCCATTGATTTTTGAGAAGGGAAGGGAGGGGGAGAGACAGAGAGAAACATCGATGTGAGACAGACATATCAATTGGTTGCCTCCCACCAGTGCTCGGAGGGGCCGTGGAGGAGCCTGCAACTGAAGGCAGGTACCTTTGACCGGAATAGAACCTGAGACCCTTCAGTCCTCGGGCTGACGCTCTAGCCACTGAGCCAAATTGGCGAGGGCCATCTTAACCATGTTTAAGTGGGTAGTTCAGTGGTGTTAAGTCCATTCACATCACTGTGCAACATTTTAGTCTTTTTCCTTCTGGTCTTTTTTTAATGCACTGTTTTAGGTGCATAGAAAATATATCTTAGCTAAAACCGGTTTGGCTCAGTGGATAGAGCATTAGCCTGCAGACTGTAAGGGTCCGAGGTTCGATTCCGGTCAAGGGCATGTACCTTGGTTGTGGGCACATCCCCAGTTGGAAGTGTGCAAGAGGCAGCTGATTGATGTCTCTCTCTCATCAATGTTTCTAACTATCCCTCTCCCTTCCTCTCTGTAAAAAAAAAAATCAATAAAATATATTTTAAAAAAGAAAATATATCTTAGAATCTTAGATACTATTTATTCCTTTTTTTCTACTCAATATTGTCATAACTCTTGTGATAAAAAATTCTACACACACATCCATAAAAATACTTCCAGGAATGGGGCTCCATGGGGGAGGAGGATGGAATTTACAACTATATTGGATGTGTTTTCAAATCAAGCATGCATGACTGTCATGATTTAGGAATAAAAATTAAAGGTATTGAAAAGAAAAATAAAGGAAAAAGAGGGTGGGGAGGAAAATTTTAAATCTTCATACATAGCATGCCGAGTGGTTATCCTATAGTCATCATGTAGTTAAAGGAGAATTTTCTCACTCCCTGGCATTGGGGCTGTTTCAAAGCTTTGACAAGGATAAATAATGCTGTGATGGCCATCTTTCTGCACAAATCTTTGTCCACGTCTGCTGGTTGCATCCTCCTTCTCTCGGTGGGGAGAGGAACGGGGGGCGAGAGGGAGGCTACCAGCACTGCCCAGCCACACTGACCAACCTGGAATGTCCCCCCCTTACCTGCTTCCCTGGGTGGGGTCCACCACAGGCTTCCTTCCTGAGGGACCTGGGGGCTGGCCTCCCCCAGAGGGTGGGGGTCCTGGGCCAGCCTGGATGTGGGGCTGCCCTTGTTTCTGTTGCTGAGTTGCATTCCTCCACTGGATCGGGAGAGAAGGGAAAGAGGGCATTGGCCGCAGCCTCCAATGTGCCCTGAGAGGGAGCACGGGGCAGGGATAGGGCCAAGTACTTCTAGCAGATTCCACCGCCTATGGGCTCACCCACGAGACAGCCCTGCCTCCTTGGAAATGGATGAATGAATGAGAGAGGGAGCCCGAACTTGGAGCTGGGTCCCCGCACAGCACCCCTTTACCAAGGAGAGAGGAGCACAGGAGAGCCCGCCCCGGCCTGGCCTGCAAACCACGCGTGAACAGCAGCAACTCGCACCATGTGTGGCAGAGTGCCAGCTATGTGCTGGGCAGAGTGCCAAGTCCCTTGATCACTCAACCTCACCGCATCCCGAGGAGTGTGGTCCATTGTTACCCCATTTTAGGGATACAAGACTGAGGCACAGAGAGGTTAGGTAACTTGCCCACCGTCGCCCAGCCAGAACGTGGGGAAGAAAGACAGACAGCCGGGGAGGCAGGCTACAGGCTGAGGCAGAGCTAGTTCAGGTGTCGGCTGACAGCTGTGTGCTCTCCTGGGGGTCACTCAGAAGGTAGGAGCCGAGCCCCAGAAGGACCGCCTCCCCAGCACACCAGCATGTCATCCTCTCCCCTCCCCCCAACCTGGAGGCCCCTGACCTTTTGGAAGCTCTGGGCCAGAAGCGCCCTCCTGTGTCGGCTGCACGCCACCTCCAGGTGGGCCTCCGGGAGTGGCAGTGCCCAGCGCAGTGCGGGCGGACCCCTGCGCGGCAGCTGCCAGCGGCCCAGGGCCACTGCCTGCCGCCTCCTCGCCAGGCGCTGCCACGCCCTCAAACATCTGGACAGCAGCTGCTGCCTGGGGAGACGGAGGGGCTGGTCAGGGGATGGGCCTGCCCCTCAGCCCCAGGGTGCAGAGGAAAGGACTTCCCTCTATTGATGGCTTGGAAATCTCAGACAAAAAAGCGCTGGAGCCCTAACCGGTTTGGCTCAGTGGATAGAGCGTCGGTCTACGGACTGTAAGGTCCCAGGTTCGATTCCAGTCAAGGGCATGTACCTTGGTTGCGGACACATCCCCAGTAGAAAGTGTGCAGGAGGCGGCTGATCGATGTCTCTCTCTCATCGATGTTTCTCTCTCTCTATCCCTCTCCCTTCCTCTCTGTAAAAAATCACTAAAATATATATTTTTTAAAAAGAAAAAAAAAGAAAGCGCTGGAGGTAGAAGAATGCCTTGCCCGGCAATGACAAGTCCCAGGGGTTGCTGTCCGCCCCTCCCCTGGGGGCCGGGAGCCCCCTGTCACCCCCAGCAGGGATAGTGTGGAAGTCCCTCCCCCTTAGTCCTGCGTGGCTCTGCCATCAGGGCCAATGGCCATGAGGCCTATTGTCCACTGGCCCGGCCCCACTGTGGCCTCACCCGTCCCTCTCGGACGCCAGGTTCACAGGATTTCCGGCTTTGTTCTGGGAACACAGAAGGATAAGGCAGCTCTCAGGCCCAAAGCAAGCAGGACAGACACCCCTGCCCAGCCCACCCCAAGGCCCCCTTTCTGACCGTCTGGCTATTTGGAGTGAGAATTCCTGGGGGAGGAGATAGCAGCCCCCTGGAGCCCCCCAAATCCAGCTCCCAGACTCCTCTGGCCTCTACCTGCAGGGCATTAATGGCTGGGCTGAGGCCCGCAGACAGGAAGCGGCCTCTCTTCCTTCCCCTGCCCTGTTCCCCTCCCTCCTGCCCGGGGAGGGCGCCCCAGGCTGCCCTGGAGAACGTGGGGGACCACAGTCTGGTCCCTCTGCTGCCCACCTCTTGAGGGAGCAGGGGGTCCCCCGACTGCCCCCTGCTGCCTGCAGGCCTTTTTCCCCGCATAACCGGGAAGGCAGGAAGGAGCCCCTGCACGGGGTCGAGGAAGCCCCCCGTCAGCACCTCCAAAGCGGTCTGCGGTGGCGACGCGGTCTTGCTGCTGGCCTGGGAGCCTGAGAGACCGGCCTGGACCCCCAGAGTCTCTGGGAGACTCACGGCTCCCCTGAGGCCTCGGGAGTGTTTCTTTCTCTGGGCGCAGAAAGCAGGGACAGGCTGCATGCACTGGGGGCCAGCAGGGGGGGCCTGGCCACCGCTGGTCCAGGGCTCCTGCGGCGAAGGGCCTGGGGGTTCCCGGGCCCCCCAACACCCGAGGCGGACGGCCTCCTGCTCCAGATGCTGCTTGGAGGCCAGCAGCCAGGAGGTGGCAGCCTGGGCTGGGGCCCGAGCCGGGCTCTTGACAGGGACAGCCAGGTCGTCCAGGGTGAGGGGGTCCCCCCTGAGCCTGGAGGCCCAGTTCCCCAGGCCGCCACCCCAGGATCTGGGGCCTGGCTGGGTGTGCCCCTCAGTGGGGGCATAGCGCGGGGCGGGCCTGAAGCGAGGGCAGGGCGTGTCGGTGGCCAGAAGCCAGGAGGGCTTCAGGATGGAGGATGGTTGAGCCGGTGGCCCTGGGGGTTGGGGGCTCCCCCGGTGCACCCCGTGAGGCCAGAAGCTTTCCGGAGGCTCTGACCAGGCCAGGCCGGCCTCCCATGCACCCAGGTTCCTCTGCTGGACGGCGAACGCCCGCGCCCCCCGCAGCGGGAGGGCCCCCGGGGGCTGGAGGTTGCTCTGCTGCCGCTGGGGTCTCGAGTGGCTCAGCCGGCCGGGGCCGGTCGTGTCCTTCAGGGCAAGGCCCAGGCGGGGCCTCGGGCTGGCCAGGTTGGTCTGGACTTGGCAGGGCTCCTGGAGAAGGGCTGCCCGTGGCGAGTGAGTGGTGGCAGGCTCTCCTCGCTCAGCCCGGCCCCTGGGCACCCACTGGCCAGGTCCACTACCCAGGACGACACCCGGGCTCTTGGGGAGTCTCCATTGCTCTAAAGACAGTAGAGACAGTCATGCCCTGAGCGGGGCAGGCAGGGTTCAGGGTTCAGGTGGGACGGGGGTGCTGGTCAGGCCTCAGAGCCGGGAGGGACAGGGCCCCAGGCAGGAGAGAGCCTGGACCGCAGGTGTCTGGGTCAGCTCCACAGACAACGGGCAGGGCCTGGGGTCTGGAGCAAGAACAGGGACGTGATCTGACTGTGCCTGGCTGCTTGGGGCAGGGACGGGGCAGGGTCCGAGGCAAGGAGGGCAGGGGGAGGCGGGGGGACAGAAGGCTGTTGAGGGGCAGACAACCAGGTCTGGGGTGGTAGGGAAGGCGGAGAGAAAACAGATTCAGAGCTGCTGTGGAGACTTAGGGGAGAGAAGCAACGGGAAGAATGAAGGAGCAATTCCTGATTTCCAGCTCGAGCAAAGAAGTGATGGGCTGGGTGGGAAGGCTGGAGGGGGACGGGGAGGAGGCAGGGGGAGGTAGACAGCAGCTGAAGGTGAAAGCAAGACCCAGCACATCAAATAGCCGAAGGCTGCTCTGGGGGTCCTGGGGTGGGGCTTAGCGCCCTCCTTCCGAATGCCCCCAGCCCTCACGGCCTGGAGCTGGCGCGAGGCCTGGGAAGGCAGGGAGGTACACTGTGGGCCACAGGTTTGTAGATGGGAACCTCAGAGAGGTTAAGCAACTTGCTCACAGTCACACAGCCAGAACAGAGAAACTAACTGAATCAGAACCTGAATTTGCCCTTGGGCTGCTTCCACCCTTGGCTGCAGCTGCTCTGTGGCCTTCAGGAAGCCCCAGGCACCCGAACTCAGAGGTTCCCCAGCACCCACCGACCCGTGGGAGCCCCTTCTCAGCCAGGGCCCAGCCAGGCCTACTCCTGGTCCACCTTCTCCCTGCCCATCCTCTCTGACTCCCCACCCTCCCTGAGGCCCCACCTGGCCTATTCGGCTGGCTGATCTCAGGAATTGTGGAGGCTCTGGGTGGGCTTGTCTGGGGAAGGATAGTTCTGGGCCCCAACTTAGAAGGGACTCTGTCCCTGCCACCTCCCCACCCAGACCCACCACGCCTCTTGCCTGGCCTCAGGGGGGTCGCAGGCCGGGGGGACACATTCTCCTTCTGTCTGGCGTCGGGTCTCAGCTCCATGGGCTCAGGGCCAACCCAGGCGGCAGCAGTGTCACTGCCCAGACGAGACCTGAGGGACGAGGAGGGGGTGCGCTGGCTCCCACCAGGCCACACCCTAACTGTGGCCCATGGCCCGCCCCTCACTGGCGCCCCTGGCTGCCCTCCGGCCCAGCCCCCGCTGTCCTGCTCAGGCCCCCGGGGGGTCTCCTCCCCCTGCCTCCATGCCACCCCCTTTCCACCTCACTCTCTCTTGTCCTCCGGCGACCCTGCCCAGCCCCCAGAGAGGGCGAGGCTCTGTGTGTCCTTCTCCACTCCCCGTGTCCCCCCTTCCCCCACCTCACACACTGCTTCCCAGCTCCAGGCAGAAAGTCACCCCGCAGTCCCTGAAGATTTCAGCTCCCAGCTCACTGACGTTTTCTTTTCTTTTTTGTGTTTTTTAAATCTATTTATTTTTATTGATTTTAGAGAAGAAGGGAGAGGGAGAGAGAGAGAGAAACATCCATGATGAGACAGAATCATCAATTGGCTGCCTCCTGCACGCCCCACACTGGGGATCAAGCCCACAACTCGGTCATATCCTGTTTCCCCGAAAGTAAGACCCCCCCCCCCCAAATAAGACATACTTCCAGTTTAGCCTCTCGCTGTCATATAAGGCATCCCGCCCCCGAAAATAAGACCTCCCCGATCATAAGGCCTCCCCCAAACATCAGGCCTCCCAGGAATAGAAGGCCCCCCTAAGCTACCGAAAGGCTACTCCTGATTTAAAGAGACCTCGCACCGCCTGAACAGCTCCGGCTGCACTGCGGCCCATCAGTGAGATGGTTTGTGATGACAACTACTACCGTACCGTAGACAGGTCATACATTTCCTTTTTGTTTTTTGTTCAACAATAAATGTGTACCGTCTTCTTCTTCATGGAAAAATAAGACATCCCCTGAAAATAAGACCTAGCGCCTCTTCGGGAGCAAAAATTAATAGACGACATTGTCTTATTTTCAGGGAAACAGGGTATGTATGCCCTGACCGGGATTGAACTGTGACCACCCGGTTCATAGGTCGATGCTCAACCACTGAGCCACGCCGGCCGGACTCACTGCCACTTTCTCCACACACCTAAGTTCTCGGTGAGCTCCCCATCCACAGGGACTATCCCTCCCCACCCCTCAGACACTAATTCACACTGTCCCCCTACCCCCCGGCCCACCCCTGTCCTCAGACCACTGCCGCCTCTCCTCCCCACCCCCCCTCAGCGGACCTATTGCCCCACCAAACACGGCCATCAGAAGAGAGATGCCACCAGCTCCCCACCGCTCCACGGCCACTCCTCTCCTGCCCCTCTGCCATCCTGAGTGGTCTCATCCCCAGCCAGACCTCCCCCATGCTCTGGGTACCATTCCGTTTCCTCTCCCCAGGGCAGCTCCAGGGCCATCCCCAAACGCCAAGATGCCATTCTCTGAACCAGGAACGGGAACCACACTGCCCGCGCCCCCACAGCTGACTCAGCCACACACCAGGGCACCGAGCCTGGGGGACCCTGGGGGGTGGGACACTTCCCCCCTTCTTTCCATCAGCTCTTAAACCACAAGCAAAACCCCCAAAACCCTCCCTCTCCAGCCTTCTGGACCCAGACCACCCCTCCCCTCCCCATCACACCCAAATCCTAATCCCTCTCCCACCGCCCGCCTCCGCTGACCTCCCTGCAATCAGCCACCCCCACCCCAAGCTGCTTTCCTCCAGGTGACTCTGAGGTGCGGGTCCTGGGCCAGTTCTCAACAGGACAGTGGTCACTTCCGCCTTGGAGCCCTCCAGGAAGCCAGCCACCTGTCCCTCCTGCTGGCGTCTCTGTCCCAGTCTCCTCTGCTGGTGCCTCTTCTCCTGAGCTCTTAGGATTAGAGGTGCCAGGGCCTCCTTCCTTCCCTGCTGCATGCACCCAAGTGACCTCCGCTCCAGACAGTCCTAAGTCAGACTCCCCCCGAACCCCCGCTTCTCCCAGAGCGGCAGCTTAGCCTCCTGCTGGCTCAGAGGACAATCCCGGAGCCACCGTGCCTTCTCCTTCCCTGGCCTCACCTGCAATCCATTAGCTGACGGCATCTGCTCTACCTGCCAAAGGTATCGGGAACCCGGCCCCTGCTCCCCACCTCCATCCCCACCCGCCCAGGTCCAGGACCATTGCCTCTAGCGTCCTGACTGGTCTCCCGCTCTGGCCTCACCCCACACCTGCGGCCTCCTCCCCACCGAGGCCGGAGCGATCCTGCGAACGTAGATCAGAGCATGCCCTGACTCCACTCCCACAGCCCCAAGGGCTCCCCAACCCGTCCGTCCTCACTGAAGGCTTCAAGGCCCTGAAATGAGGAGCCCCTTTGCCATGTAAATACTGTGGGGACAGCCAGCCTGTTGGTGTCTGGCTTGTCTACGGCAACGTGCTCACTGCATGGCAGAGTAACGTCAACAGATGCCTCTCGGTCCACAAAGCCTAAAACGTTTGCTTTCTGGCTTTTCAGAAAGTGGGCACAAGAAGGGAAAGGTTTGAGAAATGGGGGAGAAGGGAAAAGGGAATATCATCGATAACATGGTGGTAGGTTTATAGGGTGACAGGTAGCTCACAGAATTAGTGGCATGATCACCCCTGGACAGTATAAAAAGGTCAAGTCACTGTATTGTACATCAAAAACCCCTGCCCCTTGCCGAAACGGGTTTGGCTCAGTGGTTACAGCATTGGCCTGTGGACTGAAAGGTCCCGGGTTTGATTCCAGTCAAAGGCATGTACCTCGGTTGCGGGCACATCCCCAGTAGGGGGCATGCAGGAGGCAGCTGATCAATGTTTCTCTCTCATTGATGTTTCTAGCTCTCTATCCCTCTCCCTTCCTCTCTGTAAAAAAATCAATAAAATATATTTTTAAAAAGAGAAAAGAAAACCCCTGCCCCAGCTACCTGGCCCCGTTACCTTACCAGCCGCATCCCTCCTCCTCCTCCTCCCCTGCTCTCTCTGCTCCCAACACACCCGCCTCCCGGTTGTTCCTCCAAAATGCCCTGCATGCTCCAACCTCAGGGCCTCGGCAGGGAACCCTGTTTCCCTCTCTCTCTGGGTTCTGCCTCAAATACCACAGTGAGCTCCTCCCTGACCACGGTCCCTCCGACCACAGCACCCTCTGCATCCCCTTCTCCCTTTGTCTCCATGATGCAGCGCCACCCCACAGACCGAGGAAATGAGTGCTGGCTTCTCTCCCTCCTGTGGACTCTGAGCCCCCGTCTCTTTCCCCCGCTGTATCTACAGCACAGGGAATCGTACTGGCACACAGTAGGGGCTCCTATCATTTAATCGGCACCACAGCCCCAAGAATTAGGTCCTTCTCTTTCCAGAAGAGGAAGCTGGAGCTTAAAGGGGCCGCCTGCCCAGCCCAGGTCAGCGGCTGCAGGGGAGCCATCTGGGCCCGGGTTTCCTCACCAGGACAACCCCGCTCCCTCCCCCCCCTCTTTCCAAAGGACACCAGAGACAGCTCAATCCACAGATCCCTTTCTACCCTCCAGCCTCCCCCCTCCTCTCTGACCCCATGCCTGGGCTCCCTCTCTGCTCCTAACTCCCTTCCCTCTCTCCCCATCCCTGTCCGGTCAAGGACAGCAGATAGACGGCTCAGTCCACATGTCCCTTTCTATGCCCCCTCCGCCCCCCAATCTCTCCTCTCCCCACCCAAAGAACCTGGGTCAGTTTTCTGGTCCTGAACTTGACCTCCAGGGCCTCTGTCTTCCTCGGGCCTCTCCCCCCAAATGGGGTTGCACCTAGAGGGGACCTCGGGCAGGCCCAGCGCGGCTAACGATCCAACGAGGCAGGAGCAGGGCAACGTCAGAGAGCGTGCCGCCCGGCGTCCCGCGGCTGCTCGCTGCCTCCTGGAGGGGCTCAGGGGGGTCGGGGGGTCCCAAGCGGGGAGCGTGGCCGCCGTTGTCTGCGCATGCGTGCGCCCGAGGGCGTGGCCAGGGGTCCTCCGTGGACCTTCGCTGTGCATCCCGCCGCCAAACACGTGACCTGGCGAATCAACTGGCATCTGCCCTGTCCACTCCTCCCGCCGGGCACTCCTCAGGTCAAGCCCTTGTGCCTGGGTCCCCCACACCACCCTGCCCTGCCTCCGGCTGGACTGTGCAGTTTCTTCTGTCTGACCCCCCGCTGGAAGGGGGAGCACGGGGTCAGCGGTCAGAAGACCCCATCCAGACGGGTTCTGCCGCTGTGTGACTGCAGAGAAGCCCCTAACTTCTCTGAGCCTCGGGGTCCTTATCTGTAAAAGGGGGGTATGGACACCCCCTTGGGCTTGATGGGAATCAGAGGTTGAACCAATGCCGGACAGCCTGTCCAACTCTAACGCAGATCTTGAAGGGGTGTGTGTGTGTGTGTGTGTGTGTGTGAGAGAGAGAGAGAGAGAGAGAGATTACTCCCTTCTGAAGTCTGTGCATCTAATAACTCCTCGGACACCTGCTGGATGGGACCTCGTGGTATTCAGGTCTGCTTCCTCCTTTGTCTCCAGTACAATATTTGCCTGCAAGTCAAATTGTTCTGATACCGATTCGGCTACACCAGCTCTACTGGGGTTATTTGCCTGGTTTAATGTTTGCATCCTTTTACTTCCACCTGGCTGTGTCCATACATTTTAGGTGGGTCTCTTAGGACACAAAATAGGCCGGAATTTAAAAAAAAAAAAACACATTTACAATGATATGGTTATGACCTATACAAGCCATCTCATTTTGTGCCTGTTAACGATCAAACTTCATGTTTTTCTCCTTTCTTGTCTTTTTTGCTCATGTCTTTCCCCCTTACACATATCTTGGAATTTACACATGCTATTTCTATTCTTTCAATGGCTATCCAACGCATTTTAATTGCATTTAATTTGACAAAGTCTAAAGTTAATCCAGTATTGACCCTCCTTCCAGACCAAAAAACAAACAAACAAGTAAACAAACTGAAAACTGAAGACTTTATAACCCGGTTTCTGGTCAACTCCCCCTGAATTATATTATTATTGTCGTGAACGCTAAACCACATTTACTATTTCCTTCCTGCTTCTTAGATCTCCCCTATAGAAAAATGTCCTTCTTCCACAAAGATTATTTTTCCGTTTCAGTCTTGAAGGTCTGTTGGTGATAAACTCATTGTCATTTCTCTAAATGTCTTTATTTCACCCTCCTCCCTGAAAGGGAACTCGCTGTTACACAACTTCAGGCGGACAGTTCCTCTTATCGCCACTTTGATTCGAACACTCCTGTCTTCTGACATTTATTGTGGCTGCTGGCAGGTCATCGGTTGCTGGTGTCACGGTTATTCCTTTTCGGATGGTATCTTTTCTACCTGGCTGCTTTGGGGATCTCAGTGTTTGTGTCTGGCGTCCTGCAGTTTTCCTTTACCCATTCATTCTACCCCATCATAAAGCACTTACTGGGGGCAGGCACTGTCACAGGTGCTGAAAGGACAGCGGTGAGTGAACCAAGTTCCAGTAGGAGGACTCTATAAGTGTGCGGGCTGGGCACTAGGCCTTGACCTCTGTACTGGGGACAAGCCAGGATGGGCCAGACACCTGGGGTGCAGTCGTCAATACCCACCCCAGTCAGGGGGGCGGGGCCCTGGCCCAAGGACCTTCAGAGTTTCTGGACAGTATCAGTTCTGGTCAGCTCTGAGGCCAGGACCCGGGGTCAGCCAGGAAGGGGTCACCTGTCCCCTCCTGACGTTACATCGTCACCGGCTGGAGGAGCAACCGCATCAACGACTCAGCTGCTATCTCCGAAGCCCCTTGGGGCCAGGCACTTCACACTTCATTGGCATCACCCCCCTCTGGCAGGTATCAGTCCCCCAAGGGCACACAGCCAATCCCTGGCAGAGCAAGACTCACACCATTCCCCGAGTCCGCTGCTTCGGAGAGCAGACAGCCACCTGCCACACTGAACACAGGCCCCTGGTCATGGGCTCCTGCCTCCTCCTGCCACAGCAGAACTGGCCGCTCAGTCCAGGTGCCCTTCCTGGGAATGGCAGGTCCAGGCGCCAGGCCTGCTGGGGTATTAAACATGGCTCAACACACATCCAACTCCAGAATTCCCCAAACTTTAATGCCACGCCTCTGAGGAGGGAAGCGGGGGCTGTCGTGGGTCTCAAGCTTAGTCAACGCCGCCTGCCGCCAGCGCCGGGGTTCCCAGGAGCGAGTGACCCGGGAGCGAGAAGCACAGCACCCTATACCACGGACATTCTTCTGCGGGAGGTTCGGGGGGATGGGGGAGACTCGACCACGGCGGGGAGCCCAGAGCGGGGGCGTCACTGGCCTTCAGAGGCTGGACTCTGCCCAGTTACGGAGTGACTTGGCCTGGGGCCTGCGCAGAGCCGCGAGGGGTGGAGGTGAGGGATGCGACCTCGGTTCCCAGTCTGGGACCAGTGAGGTCCTTGGAAGTGGGTGGGGGGTCTCGGGGAGCGTGGGACAGCTGTGTGCACAGAGCCACTCGGGCCACACCCGAGATAGGGAAGAGGACACGCTCCACCTTAGGTCCCAGAGAGGGGGGGGGGGCGGTCAGGTGCCGCCACAGATCGGTGTCCAGGGCGCAAGGAAGGCCCTGCTGACCAACCTCCCCTACAGTTAGCAGTTCCGGCCCCTGCGCTGCGGCCAGGGCAGCGGGTCTGGCCTCAGTACCCTTGAGAGGTGTGACCCTTGCCCTCCACGCCTGTATAGAAATCTGTGGGGGCCTCTGGAGGGGAGTCAATCGTCTGGTAGGCACTGCGGTCATACGAGGATCCCAAACCTAGAGGGCAGGGAGAGGGAGAGAAAGCAGAAATGAGGGGGGAGGCTCAGGGACATTCCACGGGGTCCAAACCAAGATCCACCCTACCCCCACCAGGCGGGCCAGAGCTGGCATCCTGGCACCCAGGGCAGTGACAGGGGCCCCAGCCCCAGGTACCGAGCCTGGCACCGTGATGCTCAGGCAGTCCTCCCGTCTCTCTACGGGAGCAGGTGTTTTTTGCTGTCCCCACTTTACAGGTGAGGAAACCGAGGGTCACCGAGATGAACTGACGTGCCTGAGATCACACAGCTCAAAGCTGAGGCGGGGACGCAAACGTGGGCGCTGTGTTCCTCTCTCCCAGCGATTCCCCACCTTGCTCATATGGCGTCCACGCTAACCACTAACATTCTGTGGCACACCAAAACATATGGCATCCACACTAACCACTAACATTCTGTGGCACACCAAAACATACATTTTTTGCCAGAACCGGTTTGGCTCAGTGGATAGAGCGTCGGCCTGGGGACTGAAAGGTCCCAGGTTCGATTCCGGTCAGGGGCATGTACCTTGGTTGCAGGCACATCTCCAGTGTGGGGCGTGCAGGAGGCAGCTGATCGATGTCTCTCTTTCTCGTCGATGTTTCTGACTTTCTATCCCTCTCCCTTCCTCTCTGTAAAAAATCAATAAAATATATATTTTTTTAAATACATTTTTTGCCAATATGACAGAAAAAAAAAGTATAATTTTGATTCATTCACACTGCATGGCTACTGTGTTGGCTGCTAGCCTTTCTTTCCCTGACCGTCTAAGGCAGTGGTCGGCAAACTCCTTAGTCCACAGAACCAAATAGCCACAGCACGACGACGGAAATTCCTTTGGAGAGCCATATTTTTTTAAAGTTCAACTTCTTCTAATGCCGCTTCTCCAAAATAGACTCGTCCAGGCTGTGCTATTTTGTGGAAGAGCCACACTCCAGGGGCCAAAGAGCCGCATGTGGCTGGCGAGCCGCAGTCTGCCGACCACGGGTCGGAGGGAAAAGAGGTCAGTGCTCCTGACTAAATAGCCAGGGACCACGTGTTTGGAAAATCTCGTGCTGGGTGCACGGTTGCAAGTCACCGCTCTATGCAGAAGGCCCAGCGCCTGGTTGTTATGGAGCCCAGAGGCTGGGGCCGGGGGGGCTCTCCGTGCCCCCGTTCCCATCCCCACGCTGCTCGTTTGTCCTATGATCCTGACCGAGGGCCTCAGTTTCCCCATCTGTCCAATGGGAGGAACGTTCCTGGCTCCCCTCACCCCAGGGCAGGCCCAGGCAGGGCAGGCCACCTCTGCCTGCCCGTGGCCCCACTGCTCCACCAGGCAGTCACCCCTCGGCCTCTCTCAGGAGTGACGGGAAGACAACCTCGTTCATCTCATCCCACTTCTGAGAGAGAGAGAGAGGGGGGAGCTGAGAACATGTGGGAGAGAGCAGGACAACGGCTCGGTCACCACGAGGAGGGCAGAACCAGGGCAGTGCTGGGCTGGCCGAGGGAGCAGTCTGGGAAGCAGGGTAAGCCCGGCAGGTGAGCGCTGCCTTCGGCTGAGGCTCCGTGGCTCCTGCTGGCACCCTCTGCCCCCGGTGCACCCCGACCCCAGGCGACAGGAGGAGGGGGCTCTCGGGAGAGGGTGGGTGGGAGCTGAGAAGAGAGGTGGCCCCGCAGGTGCCTCTAGCCTCAGGCTGCCAACTGCTGCCCAGAGCTGCCGGTGGAACCCGATCACTCCCCTGGCTGTACCCTGTGGGCTGTACCCTGTGGGCTGTACCCTGTGGGCTGTACCCTGTGTGTGGGCTGTCCCCTGTGGGCTGTACCCTGTGGGCTGTACCCGGTGTGTGGGCTCGGAGGCAGTCGTGGCTGCTGCCTCCAACTCTGCCCCTCGCCTGATGGCAGGGCAAGGTCACCCCGGCAGGGAGGGCTGTGTGCACCGAGCCACGCGGGCCACACCTAGACGGGGAATAGGACACGTTCCACGTGAGGTCCACGGGGGCTGGCTTCGGGCACCTTCCCCGGAGACTGGGAGCTGGCACACCTTAGGGGAGGGGGAGGCCAGGGGGAGGCGGGAGAGGCGCGGTGAGCGGGCAGTGTGCTCCGCTGCCAGGGGCTCACCGGGGTAGATGTAGATGCCGCCACCGCGCTGCAGGTACATGTGGTAGATCAGGAAGCAGGAGAAGGGCTTGAGGAGCAGGCTGAGGATGGCCATGCCGGCGCCGAAGCGCCCTGTGTCCATGAGGCCGACCCGCGGGTAGTAGATGCTGATGTGGATGATGTCCAGGAGGATGGTGAGCGCCAAGCCGCCCAGGAACTGCAAGGCAGGTCAGCACAGAGCCTGGGCGTCACCACATGGCCTCAGAGTCCACGAGCGCACGGCCTCCTCGTCCCCCCACCCCCACTTGTGTCACCAGGCCAGAAGCTGCACCGGAGCCCTAGGACCTCAGGGGTCGCTGGAAAACAGGCCCGGCAAGCAGGCGGGGCCCTGTGGATGAGATGGCCGAGGGGACTGCAGAGTGGAACGGGGACTCGGGGGTGGTGGTGGTGGGGAGGGGCGCGAGTCCCTGAGGTCCAGCCTCCCCCAAGCCCCCGCCCATCTCCTGTCATCCTTGAGGCCATGACAAGGTCCAAGACTTGGTTTTAGAACAGTGGTTCTCCACCTTCCTAAGGCCGCGACCCTTGCATACAGTTCCTCATGTGGTGGTGACCCCCAACCATGACATGTTGCTACTGTTATGCATCGTGATGTAAATATCTGCATTTTCCGATGGTCTTAGGCGACCCCTGTGAAAAGGTCGTTCGAACCCCAAAGGGTCTCGACCCACAGGTTGAGAACCGCTGCTCTAGAACCTCTGAGATGGAAGGCACCTCAGAGTTCACCCACTCTGTCTCTGCCACCAAGGAAATCCCTTCTCTGCCATCCTGAGAGGCTCCAGCCACCACCCTCAGGCAGGGCTTCGTGGGTGCTGAGAAGCCCCCTGCACCCCCAGGGACAGCTTAACTGGGCTGATCCACTTGGACCTCACCAAGTAGTGGAGTTTCCTCTTTGCTGGTCTCCTCCTAAAAGGGGGTCCTGGCGGGGTAGCGAGTAGGGGGTGGGGATCTTGATTTCACGGTCCACTGCCCTGGGGGCGTGGCCAGCCCAGGGCGCTGGTGGGACCCCACCCCATGCCCTTCTTCGGGAAGACAATGAGCCCATTCCGTGCTCTCTGAGCCAGGCAGGCAGAGAGGCAGGCCGGGCTGGCACACACACGTGGGCTACAGCCTGGCTTGCGAACATGGGAGAGAGGAGCAGGCCGCAGGCTGGAACAGGTGCCGGGCAGCCGGAGCAGGGGCCCGACATCGGCCTGCAGCCGGGCCCGCGCAGCCGCCCCAGCTCACCATGCTGATGGCGTCCAGCGAGTCCCGCTGTGCCACGGCCCACACGCCCAGGGCCAGGATGGTGAAGTTGGCCCAGGCATAGGCGCCCCCGAACACGAGGCAGCCCCTGCGGGAAGACAGATCTGAGTCAGGTTAGCCGGGGACTGCCCCCCCAGGTGCCCACGCCGCCCACAGGCCACCTCCCCGGGGCGCCAGGGTCTCAGGGACCCTCTGAGGAGAGGCCACCCTCGGCCAGGCCTCGGGTGCCCCAGCTGTGAGGCAGGAATGTCAGCAGACCCCCTCGGCCCTGCTTCCCAAATGGCTCCCTTCCGGTCCGGGCCACCATCCTCTCCTGCCAGGATGCCTCCTACCAGCCCACCTCCCCTGGGTCTGCTTCCTTCCTTCCACTCCTCCCGCTCCGGGCCATTCTCGAAAGAGCAGCCATGAGTCCATCCGGTGAGCCCTCCTCCGCTCCAAGTCCTACCAGTTTTCTGTGCCGCCTGAACTAAGGGACTCTCTCCCCTGGCCGAAGGGGCCTCGTGGGAGCCGCCGGTGACCCCGGTACCTCCCTCTACCCCGAACCCCTGGCCCCTTTTTGTCATTTCAGACTCAGCTCAAATGTTAACCAGGACTGCTTCCCGGACCGCCCAATTCTGAAGGCCACCTCGTCCCCATCGAATACGATGCCCACCCTCTTTTATTTCTTAGGGTACTGCTACTCACGGATGTTTACTTGTCAACCCAATGAAAATAGTACTAATGACACAGAGCCCTTACTAGCATCTGGCACATTTCTAAATGCTTTCAGTGAAGTCGTTGATGTGCATTTGTTAACAACTCGGGGAAGGAGGCAGTATTACTAGCCTCATTTTACAGGGGAGGAAGCTGAGGCACAGAGAGGTCAAGTAACCTGCCCAAGATCCCACAGCTGCTAAGTGGCGGTGCTGGGGCTTGAACCCAAGTAATCTGGCTCAAGAGGCCATGCTCTTTAACAAAAATAATAATAGCTGAGACCGGTTTGGCTCACTGGATAGAGCATCAGCCTGCGGATTGAAAGGTCCCGGGTTCGATTCTGGTCAAGGGCATGTATCTTGGTTGCGGGCACATCCCCAGTAGGGGGCGTGCAGGAGGCGGCTAATCGATGTCTCTTCTCTCATTGATGTTTCTAACTCTCTGTCCCTATCCCTTTCTCTCTGTAAAAAAAATCAATAAAAGTATATTTAAAAAAATAAAAAATAAATACTAAATAATAAAATAAAATAAAAATGTATGTATAGTTATTGATTTCAGAGAGAGAGAGAGGGAGAAAGAGATAGAAACATCACTGATGAGAGAGAATCACTGATTGGCTGCCTCCTGCACGTCCCCTACTGGGGTTGGAGCCTGGGCATGGGCCCTGACCGGGAATTGAACCGTGACCTCCTGGTCCATAGGTCGACACTCAACCACGGAGCCACGCCAGCCGAGCAAGAGGCCATGCTCTTACTGGCCACTTTCACTGGCCCTCCACTGTCCTGGCGTGCAGGGAGGCGCTTCATACACTCCAACAACAATCCCCAAAGG
>JAAGEH010000227.1:285203-296556 GCA_011751065.1 Lasiurus cinereus
CAGTGAACCAGGATGATCGCCTGTGGCACAAAGAGGGGGAGGGGGAGATCTGTGAGTGCGACCGCCATGGGGAGCCCAAAACCCAGGAGGCCACTGCCTGGCACCTCCGGGGGCGGCGACACAGATGCCTGCGATGGCGAGTGAACTGGTGGTGGAGGAGGAGGAAGGCCTGGCCGGGCAGGGGGCACCCCAGCTTCACCCCGCCCCCTTCCCTCGGGCAGCCGAGCCCCATGCCCCTTCCTGCTTCTCAAGGCTGGAGGCTCCTTTGGGGAGCCGAGACTCTGCTCTGGAATGGAGGACACCCCGATGGGAACGGCCAGGGTGGTGGTGAGGCGCTCTAAGAGGCCGATTTCTTGGGATTCTAAAGCTGGGGTGCTGTGTGGGGCAAAAGCCTTGAGGGCCTGGGAATGTGGATTTCATTCCAGGCGAGGAAGCCACGGGAGGCTCTTGAGCAAGGAAGCACCTTGGTATGATTTATGCTCAGGGAAAAATCTACCCTTTTTTATTGCCCGTATAGCCTTAAAGCAGCGGTTCTCAACCTGTGGGTCGCGACGCCTTTGGGGGGTCAAACGACCCTTTCACAGGGGTCGCCTAAGACCATCGGAAAACACCTATTTCCCATGGTCTTAGGAACCAACACACCACTCCTCGGTGTAGCAAAGTGTAGCCATGTAGTTCACTGTTGTCATATGAAGACTGTTACCCATGCTACACCACGATTCAAGACAAAATTTCATTTATTTGTCATTAGAAATAAATATTTCACAATCTATAATTACATATTGTTTTTGTGATTAACCCCTATGCTTTATGTTCAATTTGTAACAACGAAAATACATCCTGCCTATCAGATATTTACATGACAGTTCATAACAGTAGCAAGATTACAGTGATGAAGTAGCAACGGAAATAATTTTATGGTTGGGGGTCACCACAACGTGAGCAACTGTCTTAAAGGGTCGCGACATTAGAAAGGTCGAGAACCCCTGCCTTCAAGGAACAGCCCCCTCCACCACTGGTCATCGGAAGGGAACCGAGAAGCCACTGAGCCGGAAGTAGGAGAGGAGAGGAGAGGAGAGGAGAGGTGGGGAGGGATGGCAGCTGGGGTTGGGCGGGGCTCGCCCTGGGGGTGGGGGTGGGTTCTGATCTCTATCTTAAGAGCCAGCCACTGCCCCCTCTCTCTGCAGGAAGCCCTGCCCACAGATGAGAGAGATCTGCCCAGGGCCAGCTTGTGACCAGCCACAGCCGCCCTGGTCTCTGCCTTCCAGACTAAGAGGAGGGGTAGAGGAAAGAGGCCCTGAGAATCAGCACCAGACCCTTCCATCGGTGGGTTTCTGTCTCAGACCCCGTGTTCCTGTCCCAGGGCTCTGGCTCCGACGCCCAGATTGTGCCCACCCATGTCACCGAGCCCAGCTTTCTGTGAGAGGACAGGCTGAGACCGGGAGGGCCAGTGACCCGCCGGGAAGTCACCCTGACATAAAGGCTTTTCCTAATGACGCAGGGGCCTGGAAGCTGGAGGAAGAATCTGGCTGAGCTTTCAAACGATGCCATCTCTTGGGAAGAAGAGGGCGTCACCCTGGAAACACATCCTCAAAAGGCATCCGGCCCCTTCCCAGTGACTTCACTCTGGTTTCAGAAATACTCAGGAAACTCGGCGCGATCTGATCACGTCTGCTAAGCTCCCGGGAAAAGAAACCCACCGAAGAGCACGCCTCCCCTGCCTCAGTTTCCCAGCTTTGGAATGCGACGGCGCACCCCCCAGGCCTATGTCCAGGAACGCTCCATAAGAAACCTGGCCGAGCCAAAACCGGTTTGGCTCAGTGGATAGAGCGTCGGCCTGTGGACTGAAGGGTCCCAGGTTCAATTCCGGTCAAGGGCATCTATCCTGGTTGCAGGCACATCTCCAGTAGGGGGCGTGCAGGAGTTGGCTGATTGATGTTTCTCTCTCATCGATGTTTCTAACTATCTCTCTCCCTTCCTCTCTGTAAAAAAATCAATAAAATATATTCAAAAAAAAAAAGAAACCTGGCCAAACCGACCCTGCCCTTCTCCACGGTTCCCCTGGAGAACAGTGACTCATCTCGGCGCAGAGGCACTGTGCGCAGGCTCTGGGGGGAGGTTCCCAGGAACAAGGGGCCCCCGGGGATTCTCAGGTCCGGCCACGGAGGACGGGAGAGAATGGGAGAGGGAGGCGCCGGGGCTGAGGATGTGCCCGGACAGCCGGACCGCTCCTGGCGGGGCAGGAGGAGAGGAGGACCCGAGCTCTCCTTCAGAGTGGGGGACTCTTCACACAGTGCTCGGCCGAGGGCAGCTGCCCAGCTGGTTTCTGATGTGTCAGAAGACCGGGCAAGAGAGGGTCAAAGAACCAAAGTAGCAGGGGAAGTGTAGCATGCTCGATTAGGAATAAGATACCAGGGTTCTGGTCCCATCTGTCCCGTGCGGGTGCCTCAACCGCAGAGCCAGGCGTCTGGACGGTCCCTGGATGGATCCGCTTAGTAAGCAGAGGTACCTGTGTGGGACAGGCATCCGGCCACAGCGTTCACAGCACCAACTCCCGCTGTGCCTACCACAGGCCCCCTCCACCCCCCAGCACCCTGGCATCCTGGCAACTACGTGGGGGAGAGTATTCGTCCTAGTTTAACTTAAGAAGAAAGCGAAGCTGAGAGCGAGGACGGGAACTGGACCAGAACCTAACACGCATCAACGAGACAGCCCAGAGGCAAATCTCAGAACCGGTTTACCCGAGTTTTTATGCCAATAAAAACAGAACGCCACACCACCTCCTGGACCGCTGGCTCCGCCTCTTAGCACCCTAGAACAGTGGTTTGGCAAACTGCAGCTCATGAGCCACATCCGGCTCTTTGGCTCCTTGAGTGCGGCTCTTCCACAAAAGGCCACGGGCGGGCACACACGTACAGTGCGATTGAGACTTCGTGACCTATGCACAGAAGTCGGTTTTCGGCTCTCCAAAGAAATGTCAATCGTTGTACTGGTGACATTTGGCTCTGCTGGCTAATGAGTTTGCCGACCACTGGTCTAGAAGTCAGGGTTTATTCTTGTCCTCTTTGGACAGCGAGGAAATGGGTCCCCGGAGAGATTAAGGAACCTGCTCAAGGCCACGTGACTAGTAAGTAGCAAAGCTTGGCCTTGAACGCAGGTTTGGCCCCCAGGCCTGTGTGACGCTGTCAGGACCGGGAAGAGCAGGGGCCGGGGGGAGGGGGTGAATGCGGCTCAGCCTGGGGGAGGGGAGGCTGCAGGGACACCAAGGAGTTATGAGGACCGGCCCTTGGACCCTCTGTTTGCCGCCAGAACCCCTGGGGGCAGGGAGGGGGGGTAGAGAACTTTCCCGACGGGAGTGGACAGACCTCAGAGGAACATACAGCTCGATATATGGACTATATTCCCACCAGTCCCGTGCCAACACGACCTGTGGCATGAGGTAGTGCGATCCCTGAGGGTGGCTGAGGCTCAGGGACACCTGTCAGGGCTGCCCTCGAGGGGAGACAGAACCAGGCCGTGGCTGTGTGGAGCCAAATATGTGGGTCAGATCCTGGCTCCACGACGCAGAAGCTGTGGGCAAATCACCTGCCCTCACAGAGCTGCTGTTTGCTCTTCCGTATATTAGGGCCAGCATGCCTTTCAGGGGGTTGCTGTGTGGATCTAGGGATACAGGCAGGTGGAGAGGTTTATGAAACACTTAACACAGTGCCTACCAGGTAGTCAGCCCCTGATACCCAGCTGCTCTGAACTCTTACCCCTAATTGGACACCATCCCCCACCCCTTCCCAAGGGCCTCTTCCCACAGGGACTCAGGAACCCCAGTCTCTTCCTTTCTAGGCTCGTCTCAACACCATTCCTCCAGCACAGGACTTGCCTCATGACTGGCCTCAAGGTAGGGCCTGTCCCCTGTGCAAAGGGCCTGGGGCGATCAGTTCTTCTAATCGGGCACCACTGCCCACTCTGCCGGGCACAAAGCAGGCAACTGGCGAGTGAAGAAGTGGGGAGGGAGTGCAGGGGCACAGAGGTGCATCTCCCAGCTCCCCCAGGCCCTGATCTCAGAACATCTAAGTGGCCTGTAGACCAGGGAATCCATAGCTGCCCTCCCTCTGCAGGGTGGCCAGACTTAACGACAAGAACACGGCACACCCAGCTAGTTTTTAATTTCGGGTCATGGGTGCTTTGTTAGTATGTCCCAAAGACTGCGTGGAACATACTTCTGCTAAAAAATCACTCATTGCTGATCTGAAATGCAAACTCAGCTGGGTGGCCTGGAGGGGACCCGGCAACCCCTGTCCCTCTGGGCCTCCCAGCAATTACAGTGGTACCTTGAGATACGAGTTTAATTCGTTCCGTAACCTTGAGGCGTGGGAAACTGAGATGCTCGGGTCTCGGTAAACTGGTGGGTCGTGTGCAACCGGCCGATCCGTGCGATTACTCGTATCTCAACTGTTGCTCATATTTCAAAGCAAAAATCGCTCGCTCGACGGCTCATATCTCAAAAATCTCGTATGGTAGGGCACTCGTATCTCGAGGTACCACTGTACTTGTCTCTGACTAGTAGCAGCGAAGACCCGTAGAGACGGAGGGTCTTATCTCCCACGTCCAGGGAAGGACCAGCTGTTCCATTCTGGGCCCCAGAAGCTCACACCGGTGGCCGTGCTTGGCTGGCAGGCCCATACAGTGGAACTAACCTGTCAAGGCAGAAGTCAGCCCCCACTTACTGGCTGGGGGGCCAGGAAAGGACAGCTTTGAAGTCCGACCTGGTTGGGTTCAGATCCTGACTCTTGCCACCTAATCCCTGTGGGACCTGGGCAAGTTACCGGCCTGATCTGAGCCGAAGCGTGTTCACCCGGAACAAGACGACAAAGTATCGGCTTTCTGGGGAGGCTGCCGTGATTAAATAAATAGCCTGGCATACCGCAGCCGCCCCTCTCCATTCCTGCACCTCTGCCCATCACCTGATTTCCCTCCGCGTTATTTTAGGCAAGTCTCTAATCAGAGGAGAGGCGGCTGGCATTAACCCCGCACGGAGATAGAAGGAGCAGGGATACCAACAAACCTCAGTGGCCCTTAAGTCAGTGGTTCTCAACCTTCCTAAGGCCGGGACCCTTTAATACAGTTCCTCCTGTGGTGGTGACCCCCAACCATAACATTATTTTCTTTGCTACTTCCTAACAGTCATTTTGCTACTGTTGTGAATCGTAATGTTTTCTGATGGTCTTAGGCGACCCCTAGGATGGGGTCGATGGACCCCCAAAGGGGCCGCGACCCACAGGTTGAGAACCGCTGCCTTTAGATGTCTTCCCAGCGAACACGTGACTCCAAGCCCACTCTCTCGCTCCAGCCACCTCTCCACCTGTCCCTGACCGGAAGCTTCAGGGAGGTTTGCTCCAGGCAGAGAGTAATTGCGAAATCTGCCTGTTCCAAGTTTTAGCTCAGACCTCGTCCTCAGAACCCAAATATGGACAGCGTGTTGGTTATTTTGTAGTTATTTATCGCCTGGGTCGGGTTCTTGGCGTTCCAGATACCACTGGCTGCAAAAGCTTTGTCCTGTGCGAACATTCCCGAATAAAGTCTCAAAGGAGACCGCCTGGAGATGCAAAAACGGCAGCTTTGGTGCCAGGTTCACAGCCTCCTGATCAAAGCTACGGGCTCTGGCTCTTTATCGCAAATACAACCAAGTGGGGAGCAGAAGGAGGGGGTGGAGGGTGGAGAGAGAAAAAGAAGAACGGCCTAGGGCAGGCTGGGGAGCTGAGGCGGCGGCGGCTCAGGAAGTGAGGACACCCCGGGAAGCCCAGCCGGGTGTGACCAAGGGCACAGCGTGGGGGGGTGGTTTCTAATTTCAAGCAACTTCGGCCGGAGTTGCTGGCTTCTTAGGAAATGAGGTCGCAGCGTTTACCTAAGTTTCGCAAAAACGCCTGGTCTGGGGAGTCTCAGGCTCTTAACCTGACGCTGCAAACAACCGAGGCTAGCAGGCGGCCAGGTGAAAGCTCCACCAGCCCTTCTCTCCGTGCAAAGGGGGTGTCCCGCGTCCAACCCCCCTCCCCCTGCCGCCCCAGGGCTCAGGGACCCCCTCCCCCCCGCCTTCCTCCCCCTCCTCCTCCTCCTCCTCCTCCTCCTCCTCCAGGGGAGTTCTGGGCGTGCAGGCCAAAACGATCCTGGGGGGGGACTGGGCGTGCAGGCCTATTCCTGAACCCCAACCCCTGCCCAGGTGTGTCCGCCCGCCTCCTTCTGCCCCGGCGCCTGGGCATTCTGTCTGCCTGCCCAGTCCTCCTCTTTCTCAAACCCTGGGCCCTCGCACCTCTGCAATCCTACTTTTTTAAAAAAAAGGCAAACCAGGGCTCTGGCTGGCTGGCTGGCTCAGCGGGTGGGGGCGTCCAGCCCTCAACGCCCCCACCCCCGGGAGGCCCGCCCCGCGCCCGCGTGCCCGCCCCGCCCGCGGCCACCTTCAGGTTCACGGCGGGCTGGTCCATGCCGACCGCGGCCCGGGAGGCTCCGGACCCACCAACTCCGCAGGCAAACTTGCCCGTCCCGCCCGCCCGGCCGCCCGCGGAGCTCCAACCCCCGCTCAACCCCCGGCCACGTGAGCCGCGTCACGTGACCGCCGCCCGGTTGCTTAGGAGACGGCGTCGGGCCGCCGGTGCGTCTCCCGCAGCCCCGGGGGCTCCCGCCGCCCTGGAACCCCGCGATGGGTCCTCCCCCCCCCCCGGGGCGCCCTCTCTCTCGCCCGGAGGGACCGCCTGCAGCCGGAGAGCGCGGGGCAGCGTCCCGGTGCAAAGCTGCAGGTGTGGCAGCAGCTGGGGTCTCCTCTCTGAGGGCGCATCCTCCCTCCTTCCTCTTTCTCCCCCCACCCCATGCCCAAGGGGAGACGCTTACTGCACCTGCCTCCTAGGAGCTAGAGCAGCGGTTCTCAACCTTCCTAATGCCGGGACCCTTTAAGACAGCTCCTCAAGGGGTGGTGATCCCCAACCATAAAAATACTTCCATTGCTACTTCATCACTGTCATTTTGCTACTGTTATGAATTGTAATGTAACTATCTGATAGGCAGGATGTGTTTTCGTTGTTACAAATGGAACATCATTAAAGCATAGGGATGAATCACAGAAACAATACGTAATTATATATTGTGAAATATTTATTTCTAATGACAAATAAATGAAATTTTTGTCTTGAATCGTGGTGTAGCATGGGTAACAGTCTTCATAGGACAACAGTAAACTACATGGCTACACTTTGCTACACCGAGGAGCCCGGTGTGTGGGTTCCTAAGACCATGGGAAATAGGTGTTTTCCAATAGTCTTAGGCGACCCCTGGGAAAGGGTCGTTCGACCCCCAAAGGGGTCGCGACCCACAGGTTGAGAACCGCTGATCTAGATGAACGAATTCACCTGGTTCAAGCAAAGTTATTTTGACACTTGTTAAAAGGGTAAGGAGGACTCTGTTCAAGACATTAGCAATAGGAATATTGCAAGAGAAGAGAGAAATCAAGCTTAATTAGGAAGACAGCAAGGACAGCCCTAGCTGGTTTGGCTCAGTGGATAGAGCATCTGCCTGTGGAATGAAGGGTCCCTGGGTTTGATCCTGGTCAAGGGCACATACCCGGGTTGGAGGCTTGATCCCCAGTAGGGGGCGTGCAGGAAGCAACCAATCAATGGTTCACGATCATTATTGATGTTTCTATCTCTTTCTTCCTCGCTGAAATCAATAAAATGTATATATTTTTAAAAAAGACAGCAAGGCCAAAACCGGTTTGGCTCAGTGGATAGAGCGTCAGCCTGTGGACTGAAAGATCCCCGGTTCGATTCCAGTCAAGGGCATGTACTTTGGTTGCGGGCACATCCCCAGTAGGGGGCGTGCAGGAGGCAGCTGATCGATGTTTCTCTCTCATGGATGTTTCCAACTCTCTATCCCTCTCCTCTCCTCTCTGTAAAGAATCAATAAAATAAAATAAAAATTTAAAAAAGACAGCAAGGACAAATGGGGTTCAGGGGCCAGGCTGAGGCCTAGTCAAGGAGAGGAGCCTACTAAAGTTTGGTCAAGGATAGAGTTTTTGTCTGGGTCAAGTGCCTGGCACTTAGCAAATGAATAGTATGTATCTGATATTGTTATTATCAGTACCCACAGGGCCAATGGTTGGTGCCCACTTGAGTCAAGAAATATTCTCCGCCGAAACCGGTTTGGCTCAGTGGATAGAGCATCTGCCTGGAGACTGAAAGGTCCCAGGTTCGATTCCGGTCAAGGGCATGTACCTTGGTTGCAGGCACATCTCCAGTAGGGGGCAGCTGATCGATGTCTCTCATCAATGTTTCTAACTTTCTATCCCTCTCCCTTCCTCTCTGTAAAAAAATCAATAAAATATATTTTAAAAAAAAAGAAATATTCTCCATGCACCCCAGATCCTAGAGGTGTTTAAGCCAAGCCTGAAAGTCCGTAACAAGACTGTGATCACCTTGTCAGCAGAAAATGCAAAGCAATTTCTAGTGTTAGGGTTGACATTTATTAAGCACTTGTTTTGTGTTGGAAGGGTGCAAAGCACTCAGAGTAAACACAGCAACCGGATGCTGCAGGTTCTGTTCTTATCCAGTTTCCGTGAGGTGACCGAGGCTGAGAGAAGCGGAGAGGCTTGGCCAGAGGCACATCTCTAGTTGTATGAACCTGGGCTGGGACCCAAGGAGGTCTGCCCCTAGGACCTTGACATCCAGCCACTGCTGCCCACATCTAAGGGAAACACTGCCCAGGCTGAGATGCAAGGATGGGGGCACGCAGGGGAAGACAGACTGGAGCCAGGTGAAACACCAGACGGGGTCTGTGGAATGTCCCAGCAGCTCACCCAGGGACACCGCATTCATCCCGACCAGCTGGGGCCAGAGGGGTGGGGGTGGGGTGAGGGCGGTGGCGGGGATGGTGTAGATCCAGCTGGCCCGGGTGGGGACGGAGCCCAGAGGATCAAAGGAAAGGGAAACTCTTCTCAAAGGAGCCGGAGTTCCTGCGAAGACCCGGTCACGGCCAGGGAAGGACAAATGGACTCCCCCCACAAAGCACATTCCACAAGGCTTTGGGGTGAGGGGGTCATGCTTTCTGAGTGACTTTTGAAAGTGGAGTTGAAGTGTTTTATGTCCCTCATCAGTACTTTCTGTCTCAGCCAAGGTTTATCTTTGTACCTTCAACAAAGAAACTGACATGCAGGATAGATTCCTCCATCCATCCATCCATCCATCCATCCATCCATCCATCGAAGTTATTGAACATCTACTTGGGTAAGTACCTAGGAGGGGGGTGGCTGGATCAGAGCGTGGGTGTATTTGTAGCTTTTTAAGAAACTGCCAAGCTGCTTTCCAAGTCGGTTGTACCATCCTGTTTTCTTTTCTTTGTCGCACTCATCAACCTCAACACTTGCCTGGCACATAACCTGTTTCCCCGAAAGTAAGACATCCCCCGAAAATAAGGCCTACTTCCAGTTTTGCCTCTCGCTGTAATATAAGGCATCCCCCCCAAAATAAGATCTCCCTGATAATAAGGCCTCCCCCGCACATGAGGCCTCCCCGGAATAGAAGGCCCCCGAAGCTACCGTCAGGCATCTGACTCCTGATTTAAAGAGACGTCGCCCTGCGTGAACAGCTCCAGCTGTGCTGCGGCCCATCAGTGAGCTGGTTTGTGATGACAACGACTACCGGACCATAGACAGGTAATAAATTTCCTTTTTTTTTTTGTTCAACAATAAATGTGTATTGTATTCTTCTTCAGGGGAAAAATTAGACATCCCCTGAAAATAAGACCTAGCGCCTCTTTGGGAGCAAAAATTCATATAAAACACTGTCTTATTTTTGGGGAAACAGGGTACTTGGGTAAATATCTAGGAGTGGGGTGGCTGGATCAGAGCGTGGTGGGTGTATATGTAGCTTTTTAAGAAACTGCCAAACTGTTTTCCAAGTCGGTTGTACCATCCTGTTTTAGTTTCTATGTAGCATTTATCCACCTCACCACTTGCCTGGCACACAGTAGGTGTGCAGGGAAGGAACCTACACCCACTGAGCACATTTGTGTGCACCGCTTCCTCTGTCACAGGCACCCGGAAGCCCTGCCACCCAACGCCCTGCTTGTCCTCAGGGTGCCACCGAGAGTCCAGCTCTGTCCAGGAAGCCACTTGGTGGGTGCTGCTGGTTACGCAGGCGGCTGACGAAGCAGCCACAGCCATTTCCTTCCTGTGGTGGTTGCATCCTTTAGGGTAAAGGACATTTTTAGTATTTTTGGATCCCTGCCTTGTCCCCTCCTAGCAGAGTGGTCTTGGGCAAGTTATTTCGCTTCAGACTGATGGTGGGGGTCATGTGAGAGAATTCACACAGCTTTCCTGGCGCAGCTGCTGACACTTTGTAAATTCATGGGGAGCAAATCGCTACCCTGCTGCTCTGGGGAAAACACAGCATCTTCCAGCATCTCTCGGCGTCTCCCGGCCCAGGATAAAGGCCAAGATCCAGGCAGCAGGGAAAGGCCCCTCTGATGGAGAGAGGACCCCACGCATGCCTGTTCCTAGGAGCAAAGCCTGAGAGCGTTTGAGGGTGCTGGCCTCCCCAACCCTGACCACCCAGCAAGACCACTTTGCACCTGTGTGACCTTCGGTAGTCACTCAATATCTGAAGTTTTTTCTTTAAAAAACAAAACAAAAACAACCACATGTGTGTGTGTGTGTGTGTGTAGATAGATAGGTAGATAGATTCATTTCAGAGAGATGAAAGAGAATCATTGATTGGTTGCCTCCTGCACGCCCCACACTGGGGATCCAGCCTGCAACCCAGGAATTGAACCAGGGCCTCCTGATTCATAGGTCAATGCTCAACCACTGAGCCATGCTGGCCAGGCCATCTGCAATTCTTTCTGAATGTAAAAAATGGGGACAGTAATAGTCATCCCCAGTGTGTGTGAGGTACACAGGAGACACCAAATACGGAAAGCTTTGAGATGACAGCCAACTGCCCTTGGGTCCCCAAGTTCTGGCCCCCCAGCAATTCTGATGCAGCCTGGCCTCTTCCTCTCCCCAGCGGGCAGAGCAAACTGGAACAGAGAGAGAGAGCAGCCGAGGCACTGCCCGCTAGGCACAGGTGCCCGTGAGCACACAGGGCCCTCCACATCAGAGAAGGTCTGGGGAGCAGAGCGTGGCTCTTGGGGGCACAGAGAATGCTGCTGGGATTTGATCTGGAGATCTGTCCTCCCGTGTTTCTGCTCAGCTTGTCACCAACACGCTGGCTGCGTGCTCCTGGGGTGGGGGAAGGAAGGCCTGGCTTCTTGTTGGTCAATGCTGTTCTTTGTATGTTCTCTCTCTCTCTCTCTCTCTCTCTCTCTCTCTCTCTCTCTC
>JAAGEH010000227.1:296656-307386 GCA_011751065.1 Lasiurus cinereus
GCTGATCAGTGTCTCTCTCTCATCGATGTTTCTGACTTTCTATCCCTCTCCCTTTCTCTCTGTAAAAAATCAATAAAATATATTTAAAAAAAAAAAAGAATAGAATCCTGTGGTTTGGAGTCTGTGGTTCCAGACCTCATCCTGGCCTTTGGCCCAGGATCTGAAAGGGTCATCGCCATTAGGACTCACCAGTAAAACCATCATGTCATTACCTCCACTCACTAAAGCAGGAAGGGGGCGTGGCCATGATGGCCACTGTGTCCCTACCTCCACTCACTAAAGCAGGAAGGGGGCGTGGCCCTGGGGGAAGCCAGAGAGCCGGGAGTCAGGGTGGGAGAGTCTGCACTTCCCTCTTCTGGGTTTTCTGGAGGAACCTGGACATTGCTGGGAGGTGCGAGAGCCCCCTTTTCCAGAAGAGACAGGTGATTTTCCTTAGACCAAACGAGGGGGGCTGATTCAGAGCTTTGTCCCAAGGGCACAGATTTCAGACTCACCAGCATCCGTCGCCCGCGTGCTCAGGTGGGGAGCAGAGAGCCCATCAGAACGCCCTGTGGACCGCTTAGTGGGCGCGGGAAAGCAGACGGACATGCCTGTCTGTGAGTGGCTGCATTCCAGGAGACGGTTGTGTTCAACAGCAGCCATAGAGAGAGCGGGTTCCAGAGGCTGGTGCCCAAGACAGACCACCCATCGCCCGAGCGGCTCCCTCCCTGTCCTATGGCGTTTCCTCATTCCCCTTACCCTCCTCCAGCAGTCCTCTCCATGTTCTCACGTGTCCATGTGTGTGCACGCACGCAGGTCCTCCCTAAATGTGTGCAGAGTGTCTCCCGCCTACCGCTGCCTATCCAAGGTCAGGCTGCCTCCTCCCTCCGCCTGTCCAGGGAGGCATCGAGGGCTCTGGCTGTGCTCAGAGGTTGCTCAGACACACCAGTTATGGCCACTGAGCCCTTCGGACCCTCAAGATGTTCTCTGCCTGGGGCTTTTCCTGGCGTTTGCTTTCAGCGCAGAGCTGGCTCACAGCAGAGCATTCCTGTCTGGCTCCCTGGCTCCCTGGGGGGCAGCCAGAGAGCCTGTGCTCCGGTGGGGGAGATAAGAAAAGAATGAGGAAGCAGTGAGGGGTCAGGCGGGGTGCTTCCAGAGCTTCCACCCGTTGGGAAGACCCTGGGAGGAAATCCCAGGGGCCTTCCTGGAGGCAGCGTGAAGGCGAGTGCAAGACCTTTGGTTCTGGCAGCCCAGGGCTGGGGCCGGCTCCAGGAGCTCCTGTCCCCCGCAGGCCCTGGCCGTAGCCCTGGGGATCCTGGAGGAGCTGGGGATGGGTGGGGGCGGGTCTGAGGACCGGTGACTGACGGAACGTGAGGCATCAGAGAGGCAACATGGGGCCGGTGGACACAATCAGGTTTGGGGTTTGGAGAGACCTGGGTGGTACCCCAGGCACTTCACTCCTGTCACTGAGGCCTTCGTTTCCCCATGCCTCCGCTTTCCGCCTCTGCAAGATGGGTGCAAGCTTTTCCAGCCGCACAGGAGGGCGGGGCCTCGTGCAGTGGGCACGGCTCAATACACAGAGGCCAGGGCTGTGTTTGGATGGGTGCGTCTCCACTTCCCCTCCAAACACGTACAGCCCCCCCCTTACCCACCCCTCCTTCTCAGCCTGAGACGTTTCAAGACACACACACCCTCCCCCCGCCACTCTGTGGATGCCCAAAACCCTCTATATTTCGAGCACTACACCTACTGTATTTTTTTTCCTATACAAACATGCATACCTATGATAAAGCTCAATTTATCAATTAGGCACAGTAAGAGATTAATGACAATCTATCTATCTATATATGTGTATATGTGTGTGTGTATATATATATAGAGAGAAATATACTAAGCAATAGGATGCCGTAACGCAGCAGTTCTCAACCTGTGGGTCGAGACCCCTTTGGGGGTCAAACGACCCTTTAACAGAGGTCGCCTAAGACCATCGGAAAATGCAGATATTTACATCACGATGCATCACAGTAGCAAAATTTCATGGTTGGGGGTCACCACCCCATGAGGAACTGTATGCAAGGGTCGCGGCCTTAGGAAGGTTGAAAACCACTGCCGAAACGGGTTGACCGGACAGGAAGAGGTTGCGAGCGCAGTGTAGGGGGTGGGGTGACTGGGGGAGGCCTGATCAGCAGCGGCCGGCCGTGGCTGCTTCGGGGCCTGGGGAGCCAGGCAGGGCCGGACCGGCGACTCGAGGGTGGGTGGCACCGTGTGACTTTGAATCGTGCGCTGGGCTGCTGGTAACTAATGAAAGCAGAACCATTATAACAACACCCTGCCGTCAAAGTTAGAGGAGCTCTCTCTCCCTCTCCCTCTCTCTCCCTCTCTCTCCCTCCCTCTCCCTCTCCCTCCCCCCCCCCCTCTCTCTCAGGATATCTGTACCGGTCTCGCCCTTCCTGTGATGATGAGATGACCCAATGCCTGTGTGACGAGAGGCAGTCGGTGAGTGAGTCACTTTATTAAGTAAAATCAGAGTGACGCGCACAAGCTCATCTGACAACCGGGACCGCTCGCTAACGGCGAGTTTAGTCAACGGCAGGGAGACACGTGGCACAGGGTGGTTTCTGTCTGGGGCGGACAGAGCGGGATGGCGTGAGAGTTCAGCGTGCTGCTCAAAATGGCACCGATTTCAGCTGTAGGAGTTGTTTATTTCTGCAGTTTTCTGTTTAAGAACTTCAGACCCAGGCTGGTCTCGGATCACTGGAGCCTCGGAAAGCAAACGCACGGCTAAGGGTCACCAGGGGGCCGTGGAGGTGAGCAGGGCTGGCCGCAGCTGCCCCGGAGACAAGAGATGCCCTTCCCGGTGCCAAGCCAGGCCACCCCCTCACCAGTTCATGCTTCCCCGGGAGGCATCGGGGCCCGCCCGGCCCGGCCTCGATGGCGTTCCCGAGTTCTGCCCTGTCCTGCCAACGTGGGCATCAGTATCTCTCGGCACTCGGCCACCCAGGCCTGGAATGAGGTTGCCACCAGCCAGCTGTGACCAGCCTCATCATCTCTGGGGGGCCTTAGCTGCCTCCACCCTAACATGGGGAAGGAGATGGACATCTGAAACTCCCACTCACAAGGTCTGGGTGAAGGACCACCCACGACGAGGCTCAGGCGAAGGCAGAGGCCCCGTCTGCCTGGTTTACTGCTTCGCTCAGAGCGGACGCTCAGTCAAAGGTGAGAAAACGAACGAGACTCGAGATGCAGGGGCGGGGGGGAGGGGGACAGGAGCATCCAGTCCCCTCCGAAGGCCCGACCGTGCGCACCGCCTGCACAGACGGACGGACCGCCTCCCGGAGGGGCAGAGAGAGACAGCAAGCCGGCTTACTCACCGTCAGCTCTTTATTTACAGCGCAAGAGAGCACATGCAACACAGGACTATGAGGGCGTGGCACCCCCTCCCGCTTTAAAGAGGGGCCGCCGACCTCCCGGGACGTTCCGAAGAGTCAGAGCACCCAATGGAGGGCCCAGGCGCCCCGCCTGATTTTCTCCAAAAATAAAGACCCGTTCCCGCCCCGAGGCAGGGCCTCCGAGTTCCTCGCGGCCAGTGAACTGGCCCAACTGGACTGTCCGCTCGCCCCTGACTGTAAATGTCCCTGAATCATCGTCCTGGCCCTGGCCCAGCAGTTCCCCACCCAGACCTGTCCCTCAGGGACAGTGCGTGAGAATGGCCCGGAGAAACTGTACGAAACCGCAGGGCTGGGCCCCAATCCCGAGATTCTGAGTCAGCAGGTGGGCCCCGGGGCCTGCATTCATTCCTCCCCGTGCCCCCTCCCCGCCCCGGGCTCCAGGCCAAGCCCCACAGCTGGGACCTGGAGCACTGGGAATAAGGAGGGACCAGGAGCTCCCAGAAGAGACCAGGACCCTAACCCACAGCACCCACCCTGACACAGAACGCAGCCAGCACCCCATAGAAGCACCTGCTTCTGCAGACTGCTGGTAGCTGCCGCTCCCTCCCCAGCACACACGCACGCAGACACCCTCCTCGCAATCTCCCACGAGAGCGAAGGTCATCGCAGAGGTGACGTGCCCCGTCCAGCTGGTGAAACGCTTTGCCTTTTGGCCCCTCCCAGCACCCACCTTCCCTTGCTGTTCTGCGTGTATCTCCACCCTCTCTCCGGCTGCACAGGGGATCCCATCCCCGGAGCTGTGTGGCCACCACTTAACATCGATGTGTTGGGGGTGCTGAGCATGCTGCCAGGGAGATCACCCGAAGCATCTCTGAGGGGTCATGGCTTGTGTCCCAGTTACACCCCCAAAGCGAAGCTGCCACTTTCCCGTGAGGCTGGGCCCTCCGAGCCCCTGACCTCAGGGCATTCCCAGCAGCCTGGGGAGCCACTCGTGGAGGCACCAGACGAGTCCCGGGAAGGCAGCCCCGTGGGAATGGGGAATATCTCTGGGGAACGGCGGTCCGACGCCACAGGAGGCAGCCCGGTGCCTGGCCCGGCAGCTACTGGTTTCCATTTGGCTCCCTGCTCAGCTCCCCCCCCCAACCCCCAACCCCAGGAGGGGGGTGCATTTTTTAAATGAACCTGTTATCTGCCCGGAGCCTGTGCACGCAGCTCTCCAAACCTCTGACCCAGAACCCACGTCCTCTTTTCTGACACAGCCTCTCCTGGCCCCAGTGCTCCTGGGGACACGCTTTGGGGAAGGAGCCTGAATAGCGACTTAGAAATGACCTCTGAGGATGCCATGGATCGTTAGCAAAGAAAGAAGCACCTACTAAATGTGTCCTAGAAAATCAATCAGCTAACACCGGGCCTTACGACGTGCCCGGCACTGTGAGAAGCACGTCACTTCTCACAATACCTCTACGAAGGAAGCGTCACTGTCCCCATTATACAGATGAAGAAATCAAGGCACGGAGACCTCAAGGAACTTCCCTAAGGTCAGGAAGGTGGCGAGAGGTGGAGCGGGCCCGGAGCCGATCTCGGGCCCGGCTCCACGCCAGTCCCCTGCAGAGCTTTGAAAACACAGGGACCCCAGATACAACCCTGGACACCGGAGCCCCTGAAGTCCGCCCAGATTATTCCAATGCCCAGCGCAGGCTGAGATGAGCGGGCTAGAGCAGCGGCTAGCCCGTGGGCCGCATCCAAGCAACCCACTGCCGGTTTCTGCGAGGCTTGTACACTTTTACATGTGCTTTAGAAACCCAAGAGAAGAACAGTAGCTTGTGACCTGTGAGAATGATACAAAATTCACATCTCAGTGTCCGTAGATAGTTTTATGGGAACACTCTGGCCCTTTCCGGTCAAGTTTGCTGCTGACCCGTGGATCAGAGAAAACTGGCTTCTGTACCAGCAGAAGAAACTTAAGGTAGACCTAAGAAAGAACTCCCCTCTTCCCCCCCAGAAGAAAACAAGAAAGCACTTCCTGGCTGCCCAGCCAGGGCGGCTCAGTGGTTAGGTGTCCACCTATGAACCAAGAGGTCACCGGTTTGATTCCTGACCAGGGTCCATGGCCAGGTTATGGGCTGGATTCCCGGTTGGGGGTGTGCAGGAGGCAGCCGATCACTGTTTCTCTCTCATTGATGTTTCTATCCCTCTCTCCCTCTCCCTTCCTCTCTGTAACGTCAATGAAAACATATTTATAAAAAGAAAAAGAATTTCTCTACAGAGAAGTTTGTTAAACACTGAAGGGGCTTTGGGACCCCTTCCTGGAGATAAGAAGATTCCACCCCGGCTCCCACCCCACTTTGCGAATGCCAAATGCAGATAGCCAGGTCAAACAGATATCGAGGCCCCAATTCTTAGCCATGGAACTCCCCTGGAGGGCAGTGATAGTTCTGGGGGGCCTTTCAGCTTTATTCTGACCTTCTGTTTTCTGTTTTTCTAAAAATATATTTTATTGATTTTCCACAGAGAGGAAGGGAGAGGGATAGAGAGTTAGAAACATCGATGAGAGAGGAACATCGATCAGCTGCCTCCTGCACACCCCCGACTGGGAATATGCCTGCAACCAAGGTACATGCCCTTGATCGGAATAGAAGCCTGGACCCTCTGGTCTGCAGGCTGGAGCTCTATCCACTGAGCCACACCGGCTTTGGCCTGACCTTCTGTTTTTCACTGCTGCTGCGCAGGACCACCTGACAGCCACCCCCAGTCCTCACGCAGGCTGGCCTGCCCGCCTGCAGCCACGCCCTTAGCGCTCTATCAGCCTCCCACCCGCCAGCCATGTGGGGCCCACACAGCTGAGGCGCTGTCTGCTCCCCAACAGACAGATCTACAGGCGGACTCAGGATTCCATTTCCAAAGAGCTGCCTTTGATCTCTTTCAGTGCCCCCCCCCCCCCGAGGCCCATGCCCATCGAACGTGAATAGGAGAAAAGAGCAAGCATATCTGGTTTCTGCCAGATGAGTCTGTGCTCCTTGGTGCCAGAACCCTGACCCCAACTGATTTTCCCAGGGGAGTAAATAGCCCTGGCATCCTGTGGGCGTGCCCTCCCTCCAGCCCCCCAGCAGGTGCAAGGAATCCGGATGGGCATGGCTTTTGTCGGTTGTGACCTGGTTTGCCCTGGACCCGAGAGTTGGCCAGGAATGGGGTGCCCAGTGTGGGGGGGATTCAGGGGGTCCCTAGAGCCAGCTCTGCGTGGAGAGATGTCCTGGGTCGGCCCGGGGGGGGGGGGCAGTTAGCTTCAAGCACCTCCACCTCAGAGATGCCCCAACTCCTCAGTGGGCGTTGTGGCAGAAGTGGGGCGTGGGGGTCCTGGCACGGTCTCTGGGAGGCCTGAGAACCACTAAGGGGTAGGGTGCCTATGGGTGAGCGAGGTGTGTGTGTTTTGAGTCCCTGCTTGCATTACATTCTCCAAGGGGCAAGAACTACAACAGCTAAAGAACTGCCCGGCTGGTGTGGCTCAATGGTTGGGTGCCAGCCTCTGAACCAGGAGGTCACGGTTTGATTCCGTGTTGGGCACATACCCGGCTTGTGGGCTTATCCTCCATGGGGAGCGTACAGGAGGCCGCCGATCCATGATTCTCCCTCATCGCTGATATTTCTCTCTCTCCCTCTCCCTTCCCCTCTGGAATCAGTAAAAATATATTAAAAACAAAATAGCTAAAGAACCCCAGGGTTGGAAGGTGCCAGGCAGCTCTGAGGCAGCACCTGTCCCAGGACAGGGTGAGCAGGGCCAGAGGAAGATGAGGAACCTGTCCCAGCTCAGAATGCCAGCTCCCGGGGGGAGGGGCCCATCTGCCCAAACCACGCTGTTCAGACAAGCAGGTGCTTGGCGCAGGTTTGTTTTAAAGATGATGCCCGCTGGTCCAGGGAAGGAGGAGAGCCATCAGTCACGGCAGCTTCGCCCGGAGAAGAGACCATCAGGGGACGCGTCTCCCGCTGAAAGCTCTGGAGAGCCTGCAATGAGTCCTGCGTTGTGAAGGAGCGAGAACGTGGGCTGGGGAGCCCCCCAACGTTGGGCCACGTTCGGACCACAGCTCCACATCTGCTCCCCGAGACCTGGTGGGAGCTGTCAGTGGGGGGCGGGAGCAGCGGCGTGGACAGGCCCTTGGCTGGTGGGAAAGGCAGAATGAATGGACTGAGCTGGCACCAGACGGCAGAGGACAGGTACCCAGGTTCCACAGGTTTGAGAAACGCTGATCTGGGCCCGTGGCTCTGTTTCCTCGTCTGTAAAACGGTGAAAAGGTCGTGGGGTGATGTAGGCCACGCGTTTAGCACAGTGCCTGGTGCGAAGAGGTGTTTCATCTCCCGCCCCTGAGTTTGCATTTCTTTCGCGTTCAAAACCCTCTTCCCTTTCACAACGTGAAGCGGTTGCAGTGCTGCGGCCGGACGGTAGAGGGCACTGTCGACATTGCCACCGCGGTGGCTCAGGCCCTGCGGGTCCCTCACAGATGTGGGTTGCAGGCAGGCAGCTGTGGGGCTCCCCTCCCGGGGCTGCAGGTCCTGGATGGGGTCCTGGGTCAGAGCCAGCAGCCTCAGACATCTGGCCCCCCGTTTGCTCGCCAACAGCTAGTTAAAAACAAATTGTCGCTTCTCCAAACCTCTAGCGCTCAGGGCCCAGGCCAGCGGGGGGAGGCGCCTCGATCTGGGCCACTAGACGTTGATGAAGGACCCCTGGTCGCCGTTGGCCGTCTCGGGCTCCACGCAGCGCCCCTTCCTCCGTGTGACCCTGCGGTTCCGGTGGAACTTGGCATAGCAGCGCAGCCCTGGGCAAAGAGTGGGCAGGGGGGTCAGGGGTGTGCATTGGACCAGTCTTCTCCCCATTTCCTCCCCTACACACCCTCTGGGACCCCTGCACCCTCTCACCACCACCCCCTTCTTTATTCTGCCCTACAACCAACCCCCTACCCGCCACACAGCAGCCTGAATGCACAGAAAGAGAGGGGTGAGTAGATGGAGGCCGGGGACATTTAGGCCCATGAAACTATTCTGTGCCACACTATAATGGTGGGTGCACATCCTTATACATTTATCAAAAACCATAGGCTGGCCCTAACCGGTTTGGCTCAGTGGATAGAGCGTCGACCTGCAGACTCAAGGGTCCCAGGTTTGATTCCGGTCAAGGGCATGTACCTTGGTTGCAGGCACATCCCCAGTGGGAGGTGTGCAGGAGGCAGCTGATCAATGTTTCTCTCCCATCGATGTTTCTAATTCTCTATCCCTCTCCCTCTCTGTAACAAATCAATAAAATATATTTTTTAAAAAACACCATAGACTGTACAACATGAAGAACAGACCTAACGTATACTATGGACTTCAGTTCACAATAATGACGCATCACCCTGACTGGTAGCTCAGGTGGTTAGAGCATCGTCCCGACGCACCAAGGTTTTGGCTCCAATCCTCGGTCAAGGCACATGCAAGAATCAACCAATGATGCATACATAACGAAAACAAATCAATGCCTCTCTCTCCCTTTTTAGAAGCAATAAATACAAAACAACCTGCTCTTCTTGAAAATAATAATAGCAATGTATCAAGATGGACTCCACTTGTAGAAAGTGTGCCACACTAATGGGAGATAATAGTAGGGGAAAGTGTAGGAGAACTCCGTATTTTCTGCACAATTTTTCCGTAAACCCCAAAATGCTCTAAAAAAGTCTATGAAGCCCTGGCCGGGTGGCTCAGTTAGTCAGAGCACCGTCGTCCTGTACATCGAAAGGTTTCAGGTTTGATTCCTGGTCAGGGCACATCTCTAGGTTGTGGGTTTGATGCCCGGCTGGGGAGCATAATGGGAGGCAACCAATTCAAATTTCTCTCTCACATTCTATCTCCCTCACCCCCACCCCATGTCCTCCTCCTCCTCCTCCTCCTCCTCCTCCTCCTTCTCCTCCTCCTCCTCCATCCCATCTCCTTCTCCTCCTCCTCCTTCTTCTCCTCTCTCTCAAATATATCCTCGGGTGAAGATTTAAGTTGATTAAAAACTTTTTTAAAATATATTTTTTATTGATTTTTTACAGAGAGGGAGAGAAAGTCAGAAACATTGAAGAGAGAGAGACATCGATCAGCCGCCTCCTGCACGCCCCACAGTGGAGATGTGCCCGCAAGCAAGGTACACGCCCCCGACCGGAATCAAACCTGGGACCTTTCAGTCCGCAAGCCGACGCTCTATCCACTGAGCCAAACCAGTCTTGGCCGATTAAAAACTTTTTAAAGGAACGAAGATTCTGCCTTCCCCTACACAACCTCCCAGTTCTCCATTGTGCTTGAAAGGAAGCCCGACTCCAGCCTTCCTGCTTTTCCTCATACATCCAGCCATTTACGGCCTCAGGACCTTGGCACTTGCTGTTTCTCAGCCAGAAATCCCTTCCCCCAAGCCCTTTGCATAGCTGGCTCTGTCATGGCCTCCAGGCCTCACAGAGAACCTCCCTGCCCACCTCATTAAAGCCGATGTGGCCCCCCTGAAATACACGGGTAGACACACTTTCCATTTCAGTCCACAACCTCCTGATGGTGGCCGAAAGAGATGTCTGTGAGCAAATCCCTGCATTTCTGGGCAGCAGCGACCACTGAGAGAGAGGACCTTGCTACTTTAAGATCCACGAGGTCTCCATCAAGAGAATAAAGGGGCTGCGATGAAGTGTGTGCTTAGTGAACTGACCCCCGGGTCACTGGGCTTCTAGAACTGGGACCACACAAGTGACACTTGGGAGTGGGCAGGGGATTCACGAGCAGGAGTGGTCGGTAGTCACAGAGGCCCTTCTGGAACCCTCCAGAACCCAGGCTGCCCCGACTGCTGGGCTTCAGCTCTGAGCCCTGGGCCCACTGTTTTGGGATATAGTCCCCATGAGGGTTCCCGGCACCCCTAGATCCCTCTGGGGTGGCATCTCGGTGACAACCTCTGCTGGGCCATTTTTAATGAGCTGCCTGGACTGTCACTTCTACTCTTCATTTTTCTGAGCCTGAGTCTCCAGGGAAGCATCAAAGAAGCAGGAGTTTTGATGGAGCTGATCAGTGCGAGGGACCAGCGGAAATGAGCAGATGGGGCAGTGTCTGTGGACAGAGTCTTTGGAGGCCTGGAAAGCACCCCTTCCACCTGAGGCCTGGGAGGGAGGGGGAGGGAGGGGGAAATAAGGAAGGAGGGAGGGAGGAAGGGAGGGAGGGAGGGAGGGAGGGAGAGAGGGAAGGAAGGTGGGAGGGAAGGAGGGAGGAAAAAAAAGGAAGGAAGGAAGGGAGGGAGGGAGGCAGGAGGGAGGGAAGGAAGAAAGGAAAAAAGGAAGGAAGGAAGGAAGGAAGGAAGGAAGGAAGGAAGGAAGGAAG
>JAAGEH010000227.1:307396-350357 GCA_011751065.1 Lasiurus cinereus
AGGAAGGAAGGAAGGAAGGAAGGAAGGAAGGAAGGAAGGAAGGAAGGGATGCAATTACTGAAGGAAGAAAGGGAGGAAGGAAGGAAGGAAGGAAGGAAGACGGGAGGGAAGGAGGGAGGGAGGGAGGGAGGAAGGAAGGAAGGAAGAAAGGAAGGAGGGAGTGAAGGAAGGAAGGAAGGAAGGAGTGAAGGAAGGAAGGAAGGAAGGGAGGGAGGGATGCAATTATTGAAGGAAGGAAGGGAGGAAGGTGGAAGAATTGATTGATTCCTGGACAGAGGGGCCACCATTGAACATCCAGCCAGGCACCAATTAGGCATGTACAGCTCAGCAGGGCCCTGTCCCCTCACTTAGGCGGGCTGGACCTGAGGCCAAGGACTGCGGTTTGGCCCCAAGCTGTTCTGGCTCCCCGGACTGGAGTGCCTCCTGCCCACTCGGCACCTCCGTCTCCTCCTCTGTGACATGGGGCCTCGACCCTGCATGCAATTACCAGAAGGCAGCTTCCCAGCTTCCCCCACCTTCCACTCCTGCTCCTCCATCCCCTCTCCTCTCCCAGCTGGTCCTGTCTCCATTCTGCCCCCTACAGCCACAGTGAACTTGTAAGCCCAAAGCCAGACCATGTCACTCCCCCAGTTACAATCTGCCAGCAACTTCCAGTTAGAAATCAGCCCTGACCAGTTTGGCTCAGTGGATAGAGCATCGGCCTGCAGACTGAAGGGTCCCAGGTTCGATTTGGGTCAAGGGAATGTACCTTGGTTGCGGGCACATCCCCAGTAGGGGTTGTTCAGGAAACAGCTGATGGATGTTTCTCTCTCATCGATGTTTCTAACTCTCTATCCCTCTTCCTTCTTCTCTGTAAACACATCAATAAAATATATTTTTTTAAAAAGAAATCAAAATCAAGGCCAACAAGGTCCCGCGTGGTCCTCCCAACAAGCTTCCCCCACCTCCCCATGTGCCACCTTCCCCATGGCCACCGGGTGTCCAGTCAGCACACCAGCCTTGCTCCTGCCCAAGGTCCCTGCCTCTCGCCTGGGATGGTCCACTGCCCACTCCTACCCCTCGGTTCTGTAACAACCCAATATTCTCCTTTTCATCAGACCTCCGGACTATTTTCTTCGCAGCCCTTCTTGCTTCTAAAGGCGTCTTATCTCCCTGGGCAGGGAGATAAGATGCTTTCTCACTGGAATGGACTCTGTGGGTGCAGAACTGGCTCCTTCTTTTAGCTGCTGAATCCCATTGTCCAGAACAGCACCAGATACATAGCAGGTGCTCAGTAAGTATTTCCCGAATGAATGGATGCATCAGTAATGGGATGTGCACAGTGTTACTGCTTTCACAGCAGATAATCGTTAGCCTGATGTGAGCAAAAATAGGGCACATATCCGAGGATGGTTAATAGAGGCCCTGAGACCAAAATTCTCCCACTCAGGAGAATTGGATACTGAATAATTATTATTTTCAGTATTTTGTTTTTAAAAGAGAACTTATCTTTCAGAGATACACACTGAAATATTCACAGGTAAAATCTCTCGAAACTCCCAGGAGTTGCATCAGAATTAGATAGGAATGGAGGGACTGGGCTGGGGGTAGACAAGACAGATCGGCAGTGAGTTGGCAATTACGGAAGCTGGGTGATGGCAAACGGGGGTTCGTTATTATTCTGACTACTTCCCACATGTTTGAAAAAAATGTCAGGACACAAAATTAAAAATCTCCTCCTCCTTTTCTCGCTGTGTGAGTTTGGTCAGGTCACTCAGCCTCTCTGTGCCTCAGTTTGCTGATGTGTCAAATGGAGGTCACAATCGCTCCCTCCCTGGATGGCTGTGAGGACTAAGGAGGCAGGAGGATTAAGGCTGAAGGAGGGTAAGGAGGATATCATGCGAGTCAAGTGCTTAGCACAGAGCCCGGCACCCCTGGGCACGCGTGGGCACCTCTGGGCACACGTGGGCACCCCTGGGCAGGAGGGCACCGACTGCCCTGGGTGGGAGCTCCGAGGTTAAAGCAGTAGCCCGCGGGCCAAGTGCATCCTTTGCTGAGCCCTGCCGGGAACACCCCCCACACTCCCCACCCCCACACCCGGCCTGCTATCACACTTGGAATGCATCCCCGGGGATAGAATTCTGGCCTGAAATCACCAGCCTTCTCGGCTTTGATCTTATTTAAACAGATCTCTCCTCCCGCCTCCCGCCTCCCGATGCTGGGAGATCAAGCCAGCTTGTATTTTGAGAGGCGAGAAAAGCAAATCGGGGAAACCATACCAGGAATTGAGCCCAAATGAGTTCACAGATTGGAAAGGCACCGAGCGACGCTTTTCTTGCCCACGGCGTCGGTCCCAAGGGATTCTCCCCACTCCCCTCCATCGCTGCAGGCCCCTCGGGCCACCTCCGCCACGAAATCCTGTCCCGGCTCCGTGCAGAACCAGCTTCAGAGCACGAGGGATGCCCTCCCTGTCCCCCCTTTCCCCGCCCCCCGCCTCCTGGGGGGGAGGCCGGCTCACCTTCCGCACACATGCAGTCGTCGAAGCACTTGTTGTTGAGGCCCCGGTTGTGGGGCGTGCAGACGTGCCCCCGAAGGTCGCAGCAGGTCCCTGCAGACACGGCACATGCACACGTGGTCAGCCAGGCCGAGGGGACCCTCCCCACGCCCGGCACAGGGTCCCCCCGGACAGGAGGGCCACCATCGCTGCATGGGGCCCTGGCCTGGCAGGGTGGGGCCATTTGGTGTGCGAGGCTCCGGGCCGGAACCGCTGACGGGTGTTCACGGCTGAGGGCCCGGTGGGCGGGCGGGGGGCAGCGCCCCAGCTGCCCTAGATGGACAACTGATGGGTCGTGGGAGGAGCGGAGCACCGTGGGCTCGCCTCCCGGGACAGCGCGGAGCAGCTGGGGGCTGCGCGGTGTAGAGTCGGGGTGGAGCGGGGGCCTCAAGGATCATGGACACCAGCATCCTCTTTTGACAGATGGAAGAACTGAAGACACCCCACCCCCCCGGGAAGCCGCGAGATCCCCCCAGCCCCCCCCACGGCAGGCCCAGGGCCGGCCCCGCCCACATGGGGCCCCCTCTCAGAGCGACTGTCCAGTTGGCCTGAACTCCAGCCTGTTCTTTCTGCTCGCGTGGAAACAAAGGTTTGGAAGGAAAGCTGCCTGCCGGGAGCTGGTGTCGGCCTCGCTCAATGCCAGGTGCTGATTGGCTGGCTGTTTTGGAGACCATTCCAGCCGCTGCATGTGCAATGTGACCCCATGGGGGTGCACCACTCGGACGTCCCTCCAAGATCCAGGGGGCACCGGCTGTCCAGCCGTGAGGAGAGCAGTGAGCTGTTAGCATCTTCAGGGTATCACACTGGGCATGTGTCACGCTACCTCTTGAGCAGTCCCAGCAAAGGCGGGATTGGAGTGGGGAGGGGGGGGCGCGCAGGGGGCCGGGCCAAGACTGCATCCAAGCTTTTCCTGCTGTTCCTGCTTCTCCCCTTCTTCTCCCCCTGAGACCTTATCCCCCACCCTCACCCCCTCCTATCTAACCCCACCTCAGTAGATGCCCCTGGTGGTCAGGGCACCAGCCAAAACACCAGCCCCTTGATTTCAGAGTCTCGATGGGCACAACTGCCGAACGGGCGAGGATGCCCTGGGAACCTCCACAAAAATCCGGGTGGTGCTGCCGAGACCGGTTTCGCTCAGTGGACAGAGCGTCGGCCTGCGGACTGAAAGGTCCCAGGTTCGATTCCGGTTGGGGGTATGTACCTTGTTTGCGGGCACATCTCCAGTGTGGGGCATGCAGGAGGCGGCTGATTGATGTCTCTCTCTCATCAATGTTTCTGACTTTCTATCCCTCTCCCTTCCTCTCTGTAGAAAATCAATAAAATATATTAAAAAAAATAAAAATCCGGGCAGTGCTGTGCTGGGCCAGGGGCAGCCAGATTTTAGGAGGCAGTGGAGAGAGGGGTCAGCCTGGCTGAAGGCAGCGGGCGGGGCCGTGGTTCCTCCAGCGGACTCAGGGTGGAGCCACTTCCCAGCTGTGTGACCTTGGCCGAGACTCGCCCTCTGAGGCCCCGTTTCCTTGCCTGGGGAAAACTGGGGGTGGCAGGGTCTCTTTCTCCGGGGTGCTCTGAGGATGAAGTGTTCCAGCAACTCTCCGGAAAGGGTAGCTGGAGTTGTTACTGCTTCTTATCCCGAGAGGGTCCTGAACCCCCCGACCCCCTCATGTGCCCGGAAGGTCCACCTCACCCGCCTCAGGTCCCTCGCCCCTGGCAGCAGGCCTGGTGCCTCGCATGTGACGCTGGTTCGGTACCTGGCAGGCAGTCATGGTGATGGGTGCACGGCTCCCCTTCGGCTGGGGACGTTTCATTGCCATCGCCGGAGAGTTTACCCTGGGTCTTCTCTGGGGACAAGAAGATGGTGGTCAGAAGGGGCTGCCCAGCGGGGCAGAGAGCAAGCACCCAGATGCTGGGGTCGGAGTGCACGTACCCCGCCATCCCACAGAGGGGCGGGGACTCTGCCTCAGCCGCCTCTTTTCTATAACGGGCTCATTGATGGTACAACCGAATATTTTCTTTTCAAAGTCAAATGAGTTGATACACGGAAAGATCTCGACAATGGTATTTCCACGTGGGGTGCACGTGGCAGTGTGGACTCCATGCCCCACCCATTCCCCACTTTGGACATCTGTAGGTCAGGCTGGGGGAGGAGGGGCCAGGCACCGGGGTGGTGGGTAGGTAGATGTACCTTTCATGTTTTTTGTTTTTTTTTAAGATTTTAAAAAATTGTTTAATTTTTGACATTTTTATTCAATTCAGAGAAAAAGGGAGAGGGAGAGAGAGAAATAGCAATGATGAGAGAGAATCATTGATCAGCTGCCTCCTGCACATCCCCTACTGGGGATCGAGCCTGCAACCCAGGCATGTGCTCTTGACTGGGAATCGAACACTGATCTCCTAGATTAGTGGTCGGCAAACTGCGGCTCTGTGGACTAATGAGTTTGCCGACCACTGACCTAGACTCTCGATTCCAATACAGTGGTACCTTGAGATACGAGTTTAATTCGTTCTGTCACCTTGAGGCGTGGGAAAATATGAGACGCTCGAGTCGCGGTAAACTGGTGGGTCGTGTGCAGCCGGCCGATCCGCACGATTACTCCTATCTCAAATGTTGTTAGTATTTCAAAGCAAAAATCGCTCACTCGATGGCTCGTATCTCAAAAATCTCGTATGTTAGGGCACTCGTATCTCGAGGTACCACTGCAATTACAGGCTGTTGTCGTTCCTGGTAAGTCCCAGATCACAGGTCGGCGCTCAACCACCAAGCCCAGTCGGTCGGGCGGACGTACCTTTCTTTTTGGCAGAGGGCCAGGCCTCCGGTTTTAAGTCTTCATAGTCGGTCCAGTCAAACAAGGCCATGTCCAGCGTGGGCATCACCTCCCCATCAGGCCTGGGCGGAGCCTGCAGAAGGCAGTTGGAGAGGAGGGAACGTGGAGCCCCAACAGGTGGAGACAGAAATGGGGAGCCCTAGGGCCAGGGAGGGGCTTCCTCAGAGGCCAGCTCGCCCTCTGCTAGCCCAGCCTTGGGACGGGCATCATCACCGAGGCTCCCGCTGCAGCCGTCACCGGGCACCGTCCTCACTTTACAGCCACGCAGAATGGTGCCCGCAGGTGACGGATGCAGACAGAGGGGTCGGCCGTCGGGCCTCAGAGGGAGGGCTGGGAAGGCCATCTCTCCGTCCACAAAGAGGGAGTTGGATGAAGCCGGCTGCTCAGTCCCTGCCCCTGTCCCTGGGGAAGTTACCAGCTCTCCAGGGCACCGCTGAGCCAGGGCCACCGCTCTGTGGCACTCACAGCCCCGGGCCAGCCGTTGGGCGTTAGAAGAAGTTTAAGTTTAAACTATTTGGCTCTCAAAGGAAATGTCAATCGTTGTCCTGTTGATATGTGGCTCTGTGGACTAATGAGTTTGCCGACCACCGGCCTGACTAACAGTGGTTTGCATGATGTGGTCTCAAGGACTCCCTGGCTCTGAGGCCTTACCTGGGGCCACAGGGATGTGACAGGCAGGATCAGGGACTCTTCTGTGGCTGGTGCTGCCTCAAAGGTGGTGAGGTAGAGGATGGTAGGGGCCAGGCTGGTGGATGACTCCTCCATCACAGCATCCAACGCCTGGTCTTCAGAAAGCTCCGCCTTCTTCCTTAGGGAGCTGGGGCCGCGGACCAAGGCTCGGCCTGAGGGACGGAATAGGAAACACGGGCCCTTGATCTGCTCGCCACCCCTCCTCAGTCCAGAGCAGAACCCACATTTCCTGCTGCAAACAGGGGGTGGACGCATCACGTGACGAGTCTGATAGACTGACTAGCTATTGGCTCCCAAACATCCCTGCTGCCCACTCTCCGGGGAAGGTGGAAACCGGGGCCTGGGGGATTGAGGGGTGGGGGAGGTGGGAGGAATGTCTGGGGTGAACTTGCAGTGTTGCCGGGGAGACAGCCCAAGGATTCTCAACCTAAAGCAACATTAGAGCAAGTCCAAGTCTGGGACGGCTGGGTGCAGCCCAGGGTGCGAGTACCACAAATGGGAAGGAAGAGGATTAGCATGGAAGGGTTCCTGGAGGAGGTCAAGCTGAAGCAGAGGAGCAACGAGCTAAAGCTGAGAGGCGCTGCAGGGGGAGGGGCCTTCGGGAAGTCTGGGAGGTGAGAGCTGAGGCTTATCACACTCGGGGGAATGCTGGCCACACGGTGATAACCATGTGTGTTTGCCGAGTGCCTGCTGTGTGTGAGGAGCCTGGTGCATGCCCTGTCCTGCGGTAGCAGCATGATTTCATAGCTCTGCAGGAGCTCTGGGAGGTAGCTACTCTGTCAGCCTCATCCACCAGGGGGAGAACTGAAGCACAGAGAGGTTCAGAGACTTCCCTGAGGACACACAGCGGGTAAATACTGAAGTCTGAATTCGAACCTAGCTCCACTTGAGTATAAAATCAATACTTTGGCCGAAACTGGTTTGACTCCATGGCTAGAGTGTCCGCCTGTGGACTGAAGGGTCCCAGGTTCGATTCCGGGCAAGGGCAGGTACCTTGGTTGCGGGCACGTCCCCAGTAGGGGGCGTGCAGGAGGCAGCTGATTGATGTTTCTCTCTCATCCTTGTTTCTAACTCTCTGTCCCTCTCCCTTCCTCTCTGTAAAAAAAAAAAATCCATAAAATATATTTTAAAAAAAATCAATACTTTGAACCACCAATGCCGCCTTCCAAGACACATGGGCACGAGGGAGGGTGAGTGTGACGGGGCAGGGTTGGGGCGGGGGGGGGGACACGGGGCTTCGAGAGAAGCTGGCAGGCCCTGGCATTCTCCCTGCCTCTTCGTCTCAGGCAAGCGCTGACCTGAAGGCTGGTTGGGTGTTGGGATCACTCCACTCTCCAGAAATGAACCCCTGAGTGGAGGAAGGCCACTTAGGGACCTTCGAAGCTGTTCCTTTCCTTTCTCTCTCTTTTTAAAAATATTTTTATTGATTTCAGAGAGGAAGGGAGGAGAGAGAATCCTTGATCGGCTGCCTCCTGCACGCCCCCAACTGGAGATTGAGCCTGCAACCTGTTTGCATGTGACCTCCTGGCTCATAGGTCAATGCTCAACCACTGAGCCACCCCGCTCGCTCTCTTAGGAGGGCCCCACCGGTCCCCTGGAACTGGGGGCTGGAGTTGAGCTACATGGATCCACACCCCCCGTGTGCTCTCCGGCTTGTCCCTCAAGGATGCCAGCATCCAGGAGTAGGGAGCTGAGAATCTAAGGTGCCCCCCACCCCGCCCCTGCCACACATACACCTGCCCACTGTGTTCTGTCCTCGTGGGGGGGTCCCAGTAGGCCTGGCAGGAAAGCAAGCCCCAGCTGTTTGCAGGAGGAGGCGGGGCTGAGGCTCCACCCCCCTTCTCCTGCAGAACCCCTCCCACTCCACAGCCCTGCCCCTAGAGGCAGTCTTGTCACAGGAAGAGGCTGGGGAGCTGAGGTTGAGGTTTCCCTGGGGCTGGAGGCAGGTGAGCCGGGGGAGGAGCCGGTGAGTGTAGCTGCTGGGAATGTTTGTTCAGAGACTGAATGGGCAGAGGGAGGGGGCGCTGGGAATGTGGCAGCTAGATGCCCACAGGGGCTTGGAGACGTGAAGGAGGGTGAGAAGGGCTAAGGGGTGGGGAGCACCACAGGGAACAGACTGGGCAGAGGCCGGAGGGATAGGGAGGCGACGCCTCCCCTGGGACCTCTGTGTCCAGGTTAGAGGACATTGGTCCAGCATCAACTACCCCTGTTTCCCCGAAAGTAAGACATCCCCCGAAAATAAGACCTACTTCCAGTTTTGCCTCTCCCTGTCATAGAAGGCATCCCCCCCGAAAATAAGACCTCTCCGATAAGAAGGTCTCCCCCGAACATAAGGCCTCCCCGGAATAGAAGGCCCCCGAAGCTACCGTCAGGCGTCTGACTCCTGATTTAAAGAGACCTCGCCCTGCCTGAACAGCTCCGGCTGCGCTGCGGCCCATCAGTGAGCTGGTTTGTGATGACAATGACTACCGTCCCGTAGACAGGTGATAAATTTCCTTTTTTTTTTGTTCAACAATAAATGTGTACCGTCTTCTTCTTCATGGAAAAATAAGACATTCCCTGAAAATAAGACCTAACGCCTCTTTGGGAGCAAAAATTAATATAAGACCCTGTCTTATTTTCGGGGAAACAAGGTAGCAACAGCTGCTCCCTGTGCCTGCTGCTGGCCAGGTACCACTCCGAGCACTGCACGCATCAGCGGGCTCTGGACCTGCGCTGAGCTCGATGGGGTCATTATCCTCATTTTGCAGAGGGAGAAACTGAGGCACAGACCAGGGACTCACACAGCCAGTAACTTGGGCAGATTCTGGCTGCAGAATCTATGCGCTCAGCCCTGCTCTCCGCCTCGGGGGTGCAGAAATGATGTCCTTGCTAATCAGTATATTCAGGTCCCGCACAAAGTCGAACTTCTGACGTGGGAGGATTATCTACTGATAAGACTGAGCAGCTGAAACCGGTTTGGCTCAGTGGATAGAGCGTCAGCCTGCGGATTGAAGGGTCCTGAGTTCGATTCTGGTCAGGGGCATGTACCTTGGCTACAGGCACATCTCCAATAGGGAGTGTGCAGGAGGCGGCTGACCGTTGTCTCTCTCTCATCGATGTTTCTAACTCTCTATCCTTCTCCCTTCCTCTCTGTAAAAAATCAATTAAAAAAAAATATATAGAGAGAGAGAGAGACTGAGCATCTATGGCCACCCGTCCCTCCCTGCCTCTCCCAAGCCCCTCCCCTTGCCAGGTCCCCTGACTTTAGTGAGACCCCCTCACTCCGCTGGGCGCCCATGGCCTGCCTCCTCTGGGGCCTCTGGATGTCCTCCCAGCGACCTTACACCATTGACACCCCCTCCGGGCCTGCTCCTAAAGCCACCTCCATCCCCCTTTCCGCCCTCCCTTCCATCTCTGGACCCCACCCCCTCCCAGAGATCCAGCTACCTCTGTGCAGCTTCAACCTCTCCCGGCGCCTCTTGTGCTCCCTGCTGCGTCTCTTCCCTGGAGACCGGTTCTCCTTCTCAGGGTAGGGCAGGGCCAGCCCCAGGAGTAGGCTCTTGTCCTGCAGCAGGCCTGCAGGACTCTGCCCGGGCAGCAGGGCCCCTGCCCCTGGCAGCCTGGAGGCCTGCCTGGAGGAGGTGACCACAGCTCCATCCTGGGCCCGGCCAGGCATGCCTGGCCCCCGCTCCTTCTTGCCCAGGCCCCGCCGGTGGTGGTGGCTGGCCTGAGGCGTCCACAGTGCTGGGCCGGGCAGGTGGATGTGATTCTCGGGGCGATTTCGAGCAGGGCCCAGGGAGTCTGCCAGGCTCAGCTCCAGAAACACCAGGAGGGCAAGGAACAGCATGGGGGCAACGTGGGGGGTGGGCCCGGCCATGGGCTCCTCCTGCAAGAAAAGCAGCATTTGAGGGGGCAGCTGGGCAGCCCTCCTCTTCTACCTCCCCACCCCCAAACCCCTCCCTTACATCCCTGCAACCCAGTACTTTTCCACAGGGACAGAGGGGGTTGCCCCCTGGGGTACTTGGCAATGTCTGGAGGCATTTGGGGTTGGCAAAACAGGGCAGTGTTATCCCAAAACACCAGTCAGAAAGAATGCACCCCTATGTTCATAGCAGCACAATTCACCATCGCTAAGATCTGGAAACAGCCCAAGTGCCCATCAGAAGAGGAGTGGATAAAAAGCTGTGACAGCCGAAACAGGTCTGGCTCAGTGGATAGAGTGTTGGCCTGCAGACTGGAAGGTCCCGGGTTCGATTCCGGTCAGGGGCATTATCTTGGTTGCAGGCACATCCCCATTGGGGGGTATGCAGAAGGCGGCTGATCGATATCACTCTCTCATTGATGTTTCTGACTCTCTATCTCTTTCCTCTCTGTGAAAAATCAATAAAATATATTAAAAAAATAATTCCTTTAAAAAAAAAGCTGTGGTACATCTACGCAGTGGAATACTCTGCAGCTGTGAAAAAGAAGGAGCTCTTACCCTTTGAGATAGCAGGGAGGGATGTGGAGAGTATTACGCTAAGTGCAAAAAGCCAGTCAGAGAAAGACAAGTATCACATGATCTCACGTACATGTGGACTCTAATGAACAACAAACTGAGGAGCAGCCCTAGTTGGTTTGGCTCAGGGGATAGAGTGTTGGCCTGCGGACTGAAGGGTCCCAGGTTTGATTCCAGCCAAGAGCACATGCCCAGGTTTCGGGATGGATCCCCAGGAGGGGGCAGGCAGAAGACAGCTCATCAATGAGTCTCTCTCATCACTGATGTTTTTATCTCTCCCTCTCCCTAACTATCTGAAATCAAGAAAAAAATACTGTATATTAAAAAAGAGAGAGAAACTAACTGTATTAAAGGTTACCAAAATTACCACCCCCCCAGGAACAAAATAGATCCAGAGGCATGGAAACATGGAACAGACTGACAAATCTCAGGGGGAAGGGGTGGGGGGAGATTAACCAAATACTTTATATGCCTATATGCATAGCCCATGAACACAGACAATAGAGTGGTGCAGGCTGGGAGTGGGGTGGGAACTGGGTGGCAGGGGGTATGGGGAGAATAAAAAGGAAGAACATCTATAATACGTACTCTCAACAATCTACATATACTCAAGGCCCGGTGCATGAAAATTCATGCACGTGTCGGGGAGGGGGGTCCCTCAGCCCGGCCTGCATTCTCTCACAGTCTGGGAGCCCTCGGGGGATGTCCAACCGATGGCTGTGGAAGGCAAGCCTGCTCCCCATTGCTCCACCGCGGGCCCCACCCCCCATACCATGCTGCCACCATGGCCTCCCTCTGTGGGAGGCGACTGGGCCAGTGAGTCACCGGCCCCTCCCCCCAATCGCCCCTCTGCTGCTGCTGGTTGCTGCCGTCCTTCCCTTTGCCCACTGGCATGCACCTTGGGTGGCCTGGCACCACCTGCTTGCTGGCCCTGCCCCCCACCAACAGGTCATTCTGCCATCCAGCTGATTTGCATATTATACTTTTATTATATAGGATGAAAATGTAATATGCAAATCAACTGGACAGCAGAATGACCAGTTGCTATGATTTGCACTGACCACCAGGGGGCAGATGCTCAATGCAGGAGCGGGCCTGCTGGCCAACCTCTCGGTCCTTTCCCCCATCTAGCAGGCTGTGATTGCCCAATGGGGAATAGGGAACCAGGGGCGGGTGGTGGCGGATGCAGGCAGTGCCAGGCCAAGGCGGATGCGAACAAGCAGGGCCCCTATAGCTTTGCCGGTTGCCCCACACACAGAGGGTGACCAGTATCAATGGCAGGGGTGGGGCTGGCTGCCAGCAGCAGGGAAGATGGGCCCTGATCGCAGGTCAGGCCTAGGGACCCTACCCATGCATGAATTTCCTGCACCGGGCCTCTCATAATAAAATAAAATAAAATAAAATAAAATAAAATAAAATAAAATAAAATAAATAAAATAAAATAAATAAATAAAATAAAATAAAATATAAAATAAAATAAAATATAAAATAAAATAAAATAAAATAAAATATGCCCAGCCAGGCTCAGGAGTTGAGCACTGACCCAGGAACCCAAGAAGTTATCGGTTCAATTCCCAGTTCGGCACATGCCCAGGTTGTGGGCTCCATCTCCAGTAGGGGGTGTGCAGAAGGCAGTAGGTCATGATTCTCATCATGGATGTTCCTATCTCCCTCTCCCTCTCTCTCTCTGAAATTAATAAAAACATTACAAATATAAAATAAACCACCAGGCAGTGCTGCTGACTGCTGGGTGGAGAGGCCAGGAGACAGTTCCTCAGACAGAGACTCGCTGGCCCACAAGAACCACGTGCTGAGGCTGCGAGCCGGTATAGCCGCTTCAGCAGATCCAGGTTCCCATAGCCCAGAATGCCTTTCTCTGCACACCCTCTGCCCTGTGCCGCGTCCTCTGGAAATCACGCCTCTCGTCCCCAGGGCTTGACTCCAAGCCCAAATTCAAGCAAATGGAACAATAATGTTTTTGTTGTTGTTGTTTTATTTTAAATATATTTTATTGATTTTTTACAGAGAGGAAGAGAGAGGGATAGAGAGTTAGAAACATCTATCAGCTGCCTCTTGCACGCCCCCTACTGGGGATGTGCCCACAACCAAGGTACATGCCCTTGACCGGAATCGAACCTGGGATCTTTCAGTCCACAGGCCTACGCTCTATTCACTGAGCCAAACAGGTTTCAGCGGAACAATAGTGTTTGAGCCACAACGTGCTGCAGGCAGGAGGCGTGCCCAGCGCTCTGGGTGAAGTCACACCCCCTGTCCTTTCAGGAACTCTCTGACCGCAGCTACCACCACTTCCTGGGGTGCGAGCTCAGGCCCCGGGTTCAGTCCCACCACAGAGGTGTCCTTTATGCGGTTCTTAGGCCTGAGCTGGAGGCTGTCATGGGGCTCTCCCGGGACATCCTGGTTCTGTCACTGCTCCTTTCTTTCTTTCGGGGTCCGGGCAGGTCCTGACACCCCCTGTCCCTGCTGCCCTGAGGGGTTCTGGGGGCTTTGACTCTGAACCTGCAGGGTGGGGTGAGCTGACTGCTCCGCATTCCCCTCACCCCCCACGGGACCCACTGCTCTCCCCCACCCCAAAGAAAGAATGGGACCCCTGGGTGTTTCGGGGGTCCTGTGGTGGGGGGATGGATAGAGGGGGATGTCTGCTAACTCTGGGGACCCTCTGCAGCCCCTCCCCGACTGCGCCCACCCCGGCAGCTGTCTCACTGCATTGAGGGGAGGTGGGCACCGGGCCGGCCGGGTGATTGAGTTCCATGGACTCTGGCCCCGCGTGTTCACTAGGCTCACCAAGGCTCGCACGCCTTCTCCTCGTGACGTGTGTCCTGTAACCGCCCGGGGTTGGGGATGGCTGCTGGGCTGTGATGGTCCCGCCCCTCTCCCTCCAGCCGCTCAGTGCCTGCCATCCCCACCCTGGCCCTCGCCCCAGGTTCCCCTTTGCCAACCCTGCCTGAGGGGCCCTGATCGCCCAATGGGGAACAGGGAGGCCGGGGCTGGGCTTCCACTGCCCTGGGTTCTGCTCTTCCTGAAACCTTAGAGACAGGCTGTCCCGTCACTTCTCATCTCAACACCCCCTCACACATCCTTCCATTCCTAAGACCATTCCCGCTGCAGCTCGGGCCTGATCTCCCGTCCACCTGGCAGGCAGCGGTGGGCTTCTGCCCCCTCCGCTTCACCTCCCACAGGAAGTCCTGGGCAGCCCGGCTGGAGGAGGGGCCTGTTTCAAAGGGCTGTCAGTCAAGCACTGTCCCCTCCCAGGGACCCTGCTGCCAGGGCTGAGGAAGGTGCTGGCTGCCCAGCAGGGGGCCCTTCAACAGCCTCCCCCTCAGCTCCCCTCCAGGAGGAAGGCTGAGTCTCTGCCCTCCCGTCCTGTGGGACACCGCTAGCCGGGTGGGGGAGCCCACAGAGCACTCCTCAACAGAGACTCTTCAAGGTGTTGGCCAATGAATGGAATCCCTCTCCTCCAGTGGCGAGAAGCAAGGCAGGGTACCCAAAACGTGTAGGCCAGAGTCCAGATGAGGCTTGGCAGAGGGGTGAGAACTGGGCAGACCCACTGACCTGTGGGCAGCTTGCTGTCCCTATGCCACACACAAGCCAGCCTCTGAGCTCGGTGACCAGCGTGGGGACTGGTCTCAGAAGACAGTGTGTCTCCTGCAGAGCCAGGAGGTGAAGCCCAGCCCCCCACCCCTGCATCTTGACCCCATCTATACTCTCTTTCTCTGCTCTCTCCCTCCCTCCTTCCTCCTGAACTTCTGTTGCCCAGATCCTGCCAGTGGCTGTGGATCCATTCACTGTATCCAGGAACCCCGATTTCAGGACCATCTTTGTTCCCTCCCCGCCCCTGGTACCCCACAAATCATGCATGCAGCCTGCCTGGGGCAGGGGAGAGGAAATTTCAGTGTGCAGTTCTGGGGCATTTATGTCGGGGGGAGGGTACCCCTCACCCCAGACCTTATTAGCACCGTTCTGCACCCACAGCCAGCCTGTACCGCTGCCCGATTGCTCTGATCATGCCACCTCCCTGCTCCAAGCCATCCATCGCTCCCTACTGCCTTCCCGTTAATCAGCCTCCTCACTTTGGCACGTGGGGCCTTGTATAATATGGCCCCAACCTAACTTTGCAGCCCTGACTTCTACTTCCTCCCCTTCACAGCCAACAGAGACTGTTCCCTGAGCCCCAAGCACACCCCATCTTCCTGTTTCTATTCTCTCTCTGTGCCTTGTTCAGTCCGCCAATTAGATGAGCTTCCTGCCCAGCTCTGCCCAGCTCTGCTCAGCTCGTCAGCAACATCCTAGGGCAGCGGTTGCCAAAACGCGGTGGCTCGCGAGCCACTGTTTGTCCCTCTGTTGACTAATGAGTTTGCGGACCACTGTCATCTACTACCCTTTACCTCTTTGCACACAACATGCCACAATTGCCTAGTCCTCACAGCTTCCAGCCACACGGTAACATTTAGTCTAGTCCAGTGGTCAGCAAACTCATCAATCAACAGAGCGGCAAACCGCGGCTCCAGAGCCACCGCTGTTTGCCGACCACTGTCCTAGGGGGCTGTGTCCCACTGTTCCTAGCAGATGTATAGGACCCTGCAAGTAACAGGCATTGGTAACTATGGACAGAAATGAAAATGGAGCCGAAACCGGTTTGGCTCAGTGGATAGAGCGTCGGCCTGCAGACTGAAAGGTCCCGGGTTCGATTCCGGTCAAGGACACGTACCTTGGTTGCGGGCACATCCCCAGCAGGGGTCGTGCAGGAGGCGGCTGATGGATGTCTCTCTCTCATCGATGTTTCTAACTCTTTATTCCTCTCCTTACCTCTCTGTAAAAAAATCAATAAAATATATTAAAAAAAAGAAAAAAGAAAATGGATTGGGCACAATCGAACCTGAGCGCACAATCATAAATATATTCTCAGGGTGTGTGTGTGAGGGGGGAGGGTTTGGAGTGAAGGCTGGAGGGCCTCGCACCACTTTGTCCTGACAACTGCTTGGAACCCTCCCTCCAACCCACAGGGCTGGCACGCAGCTCTTGGCACAGCCCGGCAGCCAGGATGCCAGCCTGGCCACGAGCCACCAGGAAGCGTGGGCTGCTGCCGAAGCCGTGCCAGCACACAGTGAGGCAGGGCCCGCTCCATTGGTCGCTCCGGAAGCCGGTTGGAGGCTGCATACAAAGCGCCGAGCATCCAGGCAAAAGGGGGTGGCAGGAACCCCCTCTGTTCCCCCCACCCCCACCCCAGCCTCCCGCCAGCCATGGACGTGCTGCGGTGGCTGCTCACAAAGCCTGCTCTTCTGGAGTCGCCCTGACAAGAGCGGTCCAGGGACATGGGGACACCCCCCCCCCACCCAGAGACAGAGACCCCAGAGACGGCACCCTCACAGCTGAGGCCCAGTAATGGCTCACTTGCAAGCGAAGGAAACAAAAGCAGACGCGGCCACGGGAGCCTCCGCTCTGGAGCCCGGGCCTCTACAGGCGTATTCCATCCTCCCTCTCACATGTTTCCAACGAGGAAACCAAGCCCGGCCCGTGTGGCTCAGTGGCTGAGGGTTGACCTCTGAACCAGGAGGTTACGGTTTGATTCCTGGTCAGGGCACATGCCGAGCTGTGGGCTCCATCCCCACTGGGGGGTAGGGGGTGGCGTGCAGGAGGCAGCCCATCAGTGATTCTCTTTCATCATTGATGTTTCCCTCTCTCCCTCTCTGGAATCAATAAACACATATTTAAAAATAAAATGAAGCGAGGAGACCGAGGCGCTGGGAAGGGAAGCCACAAATCCAAGATGACACGACTGGGTTCTCTGCACGGCATCAGGGGTCACCTGCCCCCTCCCCCCCCCATCTGTCATCTCCGTGAGAGCAGTCAGGACCCAGCAGGGAGGTTGGTGCGGGCAGCTGGGAAGGGGAGACTGACCACGGAGGGGAAAGAGGTTTATCTGGGCCCGTGCCCCGTCCTCACGCCATGCAGAGTTGAGCTGCAAAGCTGTTTCCATCCGGAAGGATGCCAGGAGGCAGCATCCCATGCAAATGAAGGCGGTTAATCCCGCCGGGAGTCGGCTTTGAGTCCTGAGCCCCTCCCCCCACCAGCTTGCATTGGGGGGCCATGAGAGAGGGGGGCTCCTGCCCGGCAGGCAGACAACTGTGGAGCTGGGCTGCCACCAGCCATCCAGGACAGCTGCCTCCTCCTCCTCCTCCTCTTCCTCCCCCCCCTTTTCCTCCTCCTCCTCTTCGTCCTCCTCCGCTTTCTCCTCCCCCTCCTCCTCCTTCTTCAGGACAGCTGCCTCCTCCTCCTCCACCCCCTCCACCCCCTCCTCCTCCTCCTCCTCCTTTTTTCATTAATCCTCACCCAAGGATATTTTCCCCGTTAGGTTTAGAAAGAGTGGAAGGGAGGGGGAGAGACAGAGACAGAGAGAGAGAAACATCTATATGAAAGAGACAGGTTAATTGGTTGCCTCCCACTGGGGATCGATCCTGCAACCAAGGTAGGTGCCCTTGACTGGATATGAACCCCAAACCTTTCAGTCCTCGGGGCCATGCTCTAACCACTGAGAAAACGGGTGAGATCAGGTTCCCACCTTCTTGCCTTGCTGCTCAGCTCAGCATGGTGGGCTGGGGGAGAATCAGGAGGTCGTTGGGGGGTGGGAATAGGGCTAGCCGAGGGGGTCACGGTACATGATAAGAACCACCCCATTCCAGAGCCACCCTTACTTTTGGAGGTGCCGTGCCTTGCTCTGTCCATCTCTCTCACTGACCCTGACTCCCGGGCACAGACGGGACCCTACACACCGAGCTGCTGGGATGTGCCCACTCCGGGTGACCAACACAGGGTCTCCAGGTGGAGATCTCAGAGTTCCTGCACCCACCCCCACCCCCGGAGCAAATCCCTGTCTTCTTTAGGGGGAGCTGGCTCCCCTCGGGCTGGAAAATGGGCACGTTGCTTGTTCACGAGAAGTGTTTATATCCGCGTGAGTGGGGGATAGGTGGGTGGACCCTAAATTCAGGGACGGGGCTCCTACCCAGGCGATTTGGGATAAGACTGTCCCTGTAACCCCGCTCATGCTCTCTCCCACCGTCCCCTCCGTTAGTCAATTTCCTGTCTGAGATCTGGCCATTTTGGAAGTCAGTCCTGTGCAGTGTGTGTGGTTCTGGGTAAGGATGGGCCCAGGGCCGAAACCGGTGTGGCTCAGTGGATAGAGCATTGGCCTGCGGACTGAAAGGTCCCAGGTTCGATTCTGGTCAGGGGCATGTGCCTTGGTTGCGGGCACATCCCCCGTAGGGGGTGTGCAAGAGGCAGCTTATCGATGTTTCTCTCTCATTGATGTTTCTAACTCTCTATCCCTCTCCCTTCCTCTTTGTAAAAAATCAATAAAAAAAAAAAAAAATATATATATATATATTTTTTTTTTTAAGGATGGGCCCAGGAAGGGTAAGGGAGCTGGAAGGCAGTGAAGACGAGTTCGCTGGTGGGGTGGGTGGGCCTCTATAACCAGCTGTCCCAGGAGGTGCTCCTTGGCATCGGGAGGTCTGTCCCTACCCATCTCTCCGCCTCCCTGCAGCTCTGCACCCTCAAAGTGCCACCGACCATAGGAAGGGGCCTCCCTCTAGGCCTCAGGACAGCCAGAGCCCCACCTAGCCCTCCAGAGGCCACTGTGCCAGCCTGGCCTCCTGCAGAGAACCCCGCCTCGACACCTGCGAAGCACCAGGTGGGCACCCCTTGCCGAGCCAGGGAACCGGCTCCGGGCTGAAGGGGGAGCCGACTCCCTGCTCCTGGGCATTGCCAGTGTGATGGGAGGTCCCAGTGTGACAGGTGATCCAGCTCTTGCCTCCGAGCCCTCTCTGACCAGAGGCATCGCTCCTGCCCGCAGGGCACTCTGTGTCAGCAGGAAGAGCAGCCCACACCCCAGAAAGGCTCCGTGCCAAAGGCTGGGTTCCATTCACTGCCCGAGGGGACCTCCCGATCGGCGAGGAGAGACACAGTTCCGGCCAGAACACGGGGAAAACACCCTTTGGGGAGCATCTAGTCTGCAGGCAAAGACCCTGTCGCTGCCCTCAAGTGTCCCCTCTGACCTGGCCGAGAGGCCACAGGTCCAGTGAAGGACTGAGGCACATACATAACTATCACTGATTTGAACACACAGATGTTGAAAGGAAATGGACTCCCCTCCATCTTGTTCTATAGGGCTGGGACCCCTGCCTAAACCCCCTCCCTTTTCTGGGAGTGGCCACAGGTGTGCCAGCCATGTCTTAACTTCCCCGACCCCCACACGAATGGACCAATGAAGCTCCAGGGACACAGCGAAGGTCCTAATTAGGCTTAACCACAGAAAGACCCCAATTCAAGTGACCAATCTCTGTCACCCTCGTCACTTTCCTAAGCCCCCTAATTATCCTACCCCATAGAACTCATTGTTCCCACTCGGCTCGCTCTCGCCTCGCTGCTGCGCCAGAAAGAGGCTGAGAGCCAAACCCGGGTTTGAATAAAGACTCTTTGCTTTTGCATCGGAAAAGGCTCCTTAGTGGTTGATTATTGGGGACCCCGAACTCTGGGCATAACATTGTCAGCCCAAACCCCTTAAGCTGAGTCCTGGGAGAGCCCCATCCAGCAGAGTACCAAGAGCTGTGTGACCTTGGGCAAGTCACCTAACCTCTCTGAGCCTCACATCCGACGGAGGAGAGGAGGTAAAGGTATAGGAAGCCAGTGTTACAGACAGTAACTGGTGATCATGGGGAGGAGAAAAGGGGGGTTACGTTTGTGCATCTGTGCCAGCGTGCACAGGGGGCAGGCGGTCCCTCCTCAGTCCTTGGTGGGTGATGGATGGCTTCCTCGGGACAGGACAGGCCAGCCGGGGAGGGACCATTGTCTGGCAAATGAGGTTGGGCTTCCCCGCAGGGACAGTCCCATCTGTTTTTATTGTCTCCCACCGAAGCCTCAGGAATTCCTAACCCCCACCCCCACCCCCCAAGCCTCAGAACATTTGGGCAGGGGTATTGTCTTTTTTTGGGGGGGATGTTCCTCTCTCCCACCTCTGGAGACAGAGTCTACCGCCTGCTTACAGATGCTCCTCTCCAGCTTCTTCTCCTAGGCAACCCTCCCACCCCCTCCTCCCCAAACTGCATCACCTCGGTGCCCAGACAGTTTAACGCCACTGGCTGTTTGGTCAGACTCGTTACTTAACCATCAAGTGACAGAAATGCCTGCTCTTGGCTCTGGGGGAGCCAGGGCGGAGTGGAGAGACACCTGGAATCAGACAGCCTGGCCAGGAACCCTGGCTCCAGCACGTCACAGCTGTGTGACCCCAGGCAGGTCAATTAACCTCTCTGGGCTCCAGTCCCACATCTGAAAGGCGAGTGTGTGTGTTTTGGGGATGATATGTTGGGCATGTACTAAGCTAGGCCTAGCACTCTAGTATAGCCCTCGGAAGCGAATACTATTGTTCAGGTGTTAATAGCGACAATGGCTCGACATGGGGACAAAGATTTGGGGGGTCTGCCCAAAGGGATACCGTAGAGTAAGTGACTGATCCCGGTGCAGTTGCCATGACTCCCAGGCACGGCACATTCTGGGGACCTTAACCCAGAGCCTGGCACAGAGAGGACCCCTTAAAAAGGGTGGGTTCTAAGATTTGTTCATCCCAGCTGTTCCGGGTCAGGCCAGGGTTTCATCCCTCATGACCCCCCCTCCATCCGGGGATGTGTCCCGGTGATCGATGCCAGGCCTTGGTGTTGCAGTGGGGAAGGGCAGGGGCTGCCAACCCTGGGACCTGGGACCTGGCAGGAGGGGGGACAGGGCCTCTAGGGGTCAGTCTTCCCACTCTCTCGTGTCCTTCCAGGGCAGGTCTATGCTCTGTTGGCCACAGAGGACCACTCGAGGGGAAAGACTGGGGTGGGACAAGCAGAGGGCCTGGAGCAGCAAGAGAGGCAGGTCTCAACTGGAAGGCTCAGAACAGAGAGGCTTGTATGACACCCCACTTGGGAATATGCCCAGGACCCCTCTCTGCTCCTGCTGTCACAGAGGCCGGGATGCAGACCCCAGCTCCGCCCCAGTTCTGGCTGAGACAAGTGAGGGGTCACTGGGAAAACCGACTCTGCCGGACCCAGGCAGTCCCTCCCTGTCGGGTCCGTTTCCTCTGCTCTAATCCGGCACAGAACCACCCTCACCTTCCAGAGGGACGCAGGCCCTCCCCGAACCACAGGGACTTCCCAGATAGTCTGCTCCCCCTCTCAGCTCCCCAGCCACGGTCCTTTGTTCCGGGGCCATCTCTGCCCCTGGCCTGGCCAGCAGGACCCAGTCACACCCGCAATTTCCGGTTCATTCCTATCTCCTTGGCCAAGGATGCTATTCGACAGAACACGTGTGTGCAGAGCACCTACCGAGGGTCAGGCTTGGGGGCTACAGGTGGAATGAGACCCCGCCCCACCCAGAGAAATGGGGACCACAGGAGACAGGGCGGCAAAGGGGGGCAGGAGGGCTACCCAAGGGGGGCACATCTGGCCTTGGCCTGCCAGGATGGGGAGCCATCAACTGAGCCTAGGGCAGCGGAGACATTTCGGATGGAGGCAAGCGCCCCAGCTGAAGCTCAGGGAAGTCAGGGGTGGAGATGATTAGCCTTTCATCATGGCTGAACCCCTAGGAATGGATGGATGTGGCGGGAGGCAGGCTGTGCATTTAGTGGCAACGGGGGGCCAGGGAGGAGTTTAGGCTGGGGGAGGGGTGGGTTGAACGGTGAGGAAGGCAGAGAAGGTGCCACCATTTTCACATGGGTGAGGGGCCAGGAGGCTATGAGCAAGGTTCCTAGAAGCCACAGGGGCTACTGTGGCCCAAGAAGGCGGGGGACAGCCTTAACCGGATTGGTTCAGTGGGCAGCACGTGGGTCTGCGGACTCAAGGGTCCCAGGTTCGATTCCAGTCAAGGGCATGTACCTTGGTTGTGGGCGCATCCCCAGTGGGGAGTGTGCAGGAGGCAGCTGATCGATGTTTCTCTCTCACTGATGTTTCTCTCTATCCCTCTTCCTTCCTCCTTGTAAAAAAAAAAAAGGCGGAGCCAGAGATGGCGAAAGACTCTGGGTGCAGAGTGGGGCCTGTCTGCCAGGCAGGATCATGAGCGGAGGCTGAATGGGGTGCGAGGCCGTCCCCCGTCCCATTCGTGCCACTAAACACTCAGCCAGGAGAGCCCAGCACCTGCCGGCTGGGAGAAGGTTCCCCTCTCCCCAAGTTGTCCTCCTTCAGCCACTCAGCCCACATCCTGGCGGACACCGGAGGTGGGTGGGGTGTCACCCGCGCCGATGACACAGATGACGGCCAGAGGGTCTGGGCGGCCTCACAGCAGGTCCGGGGTGCAGCGTGACGCTCCCCCCAGGAGACAGGAAATGGCCTGTGAGCTCATGCCAGGGAAAAGGCGCTCAGTGCCGGGCCGAGCTGGAGCACTGGGGACGCGTCACCGGGACGGACGCCCCATGATAAACGGCCGGCTGCTGGCAACACCCGCAGCCACGCTGATCTCCTGTGGAAAGCAGAACTCCTTCCCCCCCTGATCTTTAAACTCCGATTTGAGGACAAACAGAGGGAGAGAGACTAAATGAGAGCAGTGTCTGTGAGAAGGCACATGCCCGCAGGGCTGGGCAGGTGGGTGGTGTGACAGAGACGCGCAAGGGGGCTTTGTCAGCTTTCTCTGCAGTGTCTCCAACCTTGAATTTTTGATCCATTCCCCCCTTTCTGTGGATCTCCTCCCTCCCCCCACCCAGGGACTGTACACTCTCTCAGCGCCTCCGAGTGTGCCCTGTGCTGGGATCCAGCATGCTTTTTATCACGGACTCCACACACACACCTTTATAGTAGCTGCTACAATTATTCCCGTTTTATGAAAGGGACACTGAGGCTCCCAGAAGTGCGCTCCTTTGTCCAAGTCGCTCCCAGAACATGTCTGCCGGACCCCAGAGGGGTGGCACTCAACCAGCCCCTGGGCACTTTTTGGCGTGCCACCAGCCTGGGAGGCGGGCAGCGTGGAGGGGTGCGCTGGGCCACAGGGACCAGACAGAGGCGAAGCTGAGGGGGCCTCCAGGGGAGGAAGCAAGACTTGGCGGGAAACCAAGAGCCCGCTCGCTGCCTCAACCCGTGGTGCCCGCAGGAGGCTGAGACCCCAGCACGCAGAAGGACAGCAGCCCGCGGAGAAGGACAGCAGCCCGCGGAGAAGGACAGCAGCCCGCAGTGGGGAGCGAGATGGTTTGCGCCGCCGTCGGGGTTACCAGAGCGCAGTCCTGGTTCCTGCCCAAAGGGAAAGCGCGGGGCCAGACGCGCGGCTGGCTGGCGGGCGCACCCAGGGTGCCCATCTCCCTGCAGCACCTCGCAGCCCTCTGGGCGGCCTGCAAAGGGGCAGGAGGGCACGCCTGGCAGCTCTATCCAGAGCTCAGGGAGTCTTGAAGCTTCTTGGAACGGTGGTGAACTGGGGTCCCCGGACTGAGAGACCCCCCCCCCCCCGGAGACTCAGAGACAGAGAGACAAAGAGAGACCGGGTCCCGGAAGAAGAAGGCTGGTGCCGAGGAGGAGCCAGAGCCGCTACCCGGAGCGGGCGGCGAGGGTGCGCGCAGAGGCCGAGTGTCAGAGCGCGGAAAAGTGAGGGTCCGGCGGCGAAGGTGGGGGAGCGAGGGGCCGGGTCGGAGCCAGGAGGCGAGGGGAGACGCGGCGAGGAGGGGCGGAGGCGGACGGACGCACCGACGGCTCCCGGGGCCAGGAGGGCAGGGAAGAGGGCAGCATCCTCGCCTCCAGATCTAAGTCCGGGGCGCACGGTGTCCCCGAGAGCGCCCGGTGGCCCAGCTTTGTCGCCGCGCACGCCAGGTGAGGTGGGCGGGCCGAGGCCCGGGCTTACCTGGACGCCGGTGAGGCGGGACCGAAGGACGTCGGGCCGAGCGCCTGCGGGAGCCGAACGCAGCCGAGGGCCGAACCGCGAGGCGGGGACGGCGCGGAGCGGTGCGCGGGCGGCGGGAAGCTGTGCCCGGGCTGCGCGGGGGCTGGAGGGAAGGGGCGGGGGCGCGGGGAGGGGCGGGGAGAGGGCGGGGGGAGCGGGTCCGAGGCCCCCAGCGGAGGGGCAGCCCGGGGCCGGGCCGGGCCCGCGCGCTCCCGGCGGCGCGCCCTCGCCAGCTGCGCTCGGCGTGCCGGGCCGCTCCCCGGAGGCCTAGCCGCCGCCGCCGCGAGGGCGCGGGCAGACAAAGGCGACAGACAAAGGCGGGCGCAGGCGGGCGGCGGCGCTGCCGGCACCGGGCGAGGCGGGCCCGCTCCTCCCGGTGCGTAAGAGCCGCCTCCGCGCGGCCCGGGGCGCGGGGGACGGGCGGGGCGCGGGCAGCGGCGGCGCCTCTGGAGCGGCCCCGCCGGGAGCGGGCGACAAAGGGCCACGGCGGGGGGTCCCTGGTGGACCCCAACAATGGAGCCCGGGAGGGGCCGGCCGGTCCCCAAAAGGATTATTCCGCCCCGGCTGTCAAACGGGACGGGAGAAATGCCGGTGGCGACGCAGGCGGGACCCGGCGCCGCGGCGCCTTTGTAGCCTCGGAAAGTACGCGAAGTGGGGGGCGGGGTTCCAGGAGGGCTCGCTCTTGGGTGTAAGGGCACGGGGTCTTCAGAGGTCTACCTGGGGAGATTCCGGGGTGCTGGTGACCGCACCAATGCTGACCCCCAGCCCCCCGCCCTCCGCTCCCCGGGAAAGGAAGAAAGACAATGCTTCTACCCAACATCACACACGCACACACACACGCATGCACACACACACACACATGCACACTCACACATACACACACACACACATACACACACTCACACACATACACACACACACACATGCACACTCACACATGCACACACACATGCACATGCACACTCACACATGCACACACACATGCACATGCACACACCACACACACATGCACACACACGCGCGCGCACATATGCACACACACACATGCACACACACACACATGCACACACACACACGCACGCACGCGGCCCGCCTCTCGCCACGCCCTGTCCAAAGTCTCTGCCTGACGCTCCCCAGCCCGGCGGCGCTGCCGGGACAAAGGCGGCGCTGCGACGGGCTCATCCATCACCGCTCGGGGCGCCACGTCCCGCCGACCCCGGGAGTCCGGGAATGCCGTGCGATGGGTCCCGCGACCCCCATCACTCGCGGCGGGGTCAGGGGGGCCACGGGCGCGCGAAGATCAAAGAGCGGCGGGGTGGCCCGGCGCGCGCCCAGCGCTCCCCGCGGGGGCTGGGGGTCCCGCCGTTGTGTTCGTGGGCTCGTTTTCTTCCCCGGGAGCGTGGCGAGTCGTGGCCCCGCCGCTTCAGAGCTCTGCCCGTCCGGCTGGACGCCCGGCTCCTCTTCGGATGCCATTCCTGTCTCTTTGGGGCGAATCGCTTAACCCCTCTGAGCTCGTTATCATCGCTAACTCGCGGGGTTCAAAGATTAAGTGCAAAGCCCTGGCTTCATAGGAAATGCTCTGGAACAGCGGTTCTCAACCTGTGGGGCGCGACCCCTTTGGGGGTCAAACGACCCTTTCACGGGGGTCGCCTAAGACCATCAGAAAACACCTATTTCCCATGGTCTTAGGAACCAACACACCGCTCCTCGGTGTAGCAAAGTGTAGCCATGTAGTTTACTGCTGTTATATGAAGACTGTTGCCCATGCTACACCACGATTCAAGACAAAATTTCATCTATTTGTCATTAGAAATAAATATTTCACAATATATAATTACATATTGTTTTTGTGATTAATCACTATGCTTTAATGATGTTCCATTTGTAACAATGAAAATACATCCTGCCTATCAGATAGTTACATGACAGCTCATAACAGCAGCAAAATGACAGTGATGAAGTAGCAACGGAAATCATTTTATGGTTGGGGGTCACCACCACATGAGGAGCTGTGTTAAAGGGTCTCGGCCTTAGGAAGGTTGAGAACTACTGCTCTAGAACAATCCACTGCTCTTGTTATTGTCCTAGTCTCAAGCTGACGGCGGGTTGGTGGAAGGGCTAGACTGCTTATTCACTGGAAGGTTTGGATCCCGTATCCCTGAATGCCTATTGAGCACCTACTATGTGCCAGCTCTGTTCCGGGCGCTGGGGTTACAGTGATGAACAACATGAATCAGCCTCCCTGCTCTCCTGGAGCTGACATTCTAGGGAAGGAGACAGGTGAGAAGCAAGTGAACACAGATCTATATCATATGTCAGATGGCCATGAGTGCTGTAAAGAAAAACAGCATAAGGAGAGAAAACATGAAAGGGAAGAGTTATTTTACATAAGGTTCTGAGGAAAGGCCTCTTTGGGAAGGCCGTTTATTTTTTTGTTTGTTTGTTTTTGTTTAGCAAAGAAAGTGAGGTAATGAGCTGTGAGGAGGAGAGGGAGGCAGGCAGAAGGGAGAAGCAGTGCAAAGGTCCTGAGGCAGGACAGTGCTGGGTGTTTGAGAAAGAACAAGCAAGGCTGGAGCCCAGAGAGAGGATGTCAGAGATGGAGAGGATCCTGGGAGCATGCAAAGGCCCCAGGAAGGACCTTGACTTTTTGTCTGAGTGCGTCAGGAGCCGTTGGAGGGTTGCGAGCAAAGCATTGACGTGACCTGACTTGGGTTTTAACGGTGACTCCCTCCGATTCCTCAAATCGAGGAAAGACTGGAGTGGGGCAGAGAGACCCCTTGGGAGCTGTAGCAGAGAAGAGGCGAGGGTGACTGAGGCCCGGGAGGGGGACCGTGGCCATGATTCTCTTTTCCTAGGAGGAGCTGGGGCCCGGCATTCATGGAACCGGAAGCAGATTACGAGACAGACACGCTGGTGTGAACGCCGCTGCTGGAAACCAGCAGGGCATCTATCTGGCGCTGTGCATAGACTCTGCTCCTCGTGTTCTCCAGAGCGGTGCAGGGGGGACGGTAGACGCCAGGGGTGGCCCGGCTCCTATCCCACCCAGCTTCTGGTGACTCTCGGCCTCTGTCTCGCCGTCTGTAAAATGGGGTGGCTGAGTGGCCGAAGTGGGAACCACTCAAATACCCACCCACTGATGAACTGATAAAAAAAACAAAAACGTGGAATATTCCTACCACGGACGGCTACTTGGCCAGAAAGAGGAATGAAGAACCAGAATACACCACTTCCGGTGGATCTTGGAAACATTCTGCTAAGGCATAAAAGCCAGGCGTAAGAGACCAGCTATTGCATGACTGAGGTATAGGCAGTGTTCAGAAGAGGCAAGGCCAGCGAGACAGAAAGCAGACAAGTGGTTGCAGGCCTGGGGGGAGGGAGACGGGGGGAGACTGCTAATGTGTGTGGCGTTTTTTTATCTTTTTGGAGCGATGAAAATGTTTTGGAATTAGACAGTGGTGATGGGTGTACAACTTTATGACTATACTCAGAATCACGGGATTGCACACGTGAAAGGGTGAACTTGCCCTGCAGTGTGGCTGCGCGGGCAGAGCATTGGCCTGTGTACCAGAGGGCCTCGGGTTCGATTCTGGCCAAGGGTTCCAGGTTCATTCTGGCCCCTAGAGGGGCATGAGCAGGAGGCAACCAATCTATGTGTCTCTTTCACATTGATGTTTCTCTCCCCCCTCTCTCTTTCCCTCCCTTCCTTCTTTCACTCTCTTTGAAAAGCAATGAAAAAAATATCCTCGGGTGAGAATTAACAAAAGAAGAAAAAAGGGGGTGAGCCTTATACTTTGTGAATTGTATCTTAATAAAGCAGTTATTTTTTTAAATTACCTCTTTCTTAAGAGCAAGGGAGAGGGATAGAGAGCTAGAAAATTCGATGAGAGAGAGACATAGATCAGCTGCCTCTTGCACACCCCCTACTGGGGATGTGCCTGCAACCAAGGTACATGCCCTTGACCGGAATCGAACCTGGGACCTTTCAGTCCACAGATTGCCGCTCTATCCACTGAGCCAAAACGGTTTCAGTAAAGCAGTTATTTTTTAAAAAGTGGCAGTTGAGCTGAATCAAGGGTTTTTACCCTGGGGTCCAGGATGACTTCAGAGGGCCCGGCCACCCCTAGAATTGTGGAAGACCTTTAGTGTCTCTGATCATTAGGGTAGAGGTTCAGATTTTAAGAAGAGATGATCTTTAAGGTCTTCCTGGCCAACAAAGGGTCAAGGACACCGGGGAGTCAGCTGACCCCTGGGGAGGGAATGGCCAGTCGAACTCTGCCCTGGCTGAAAGGTAGAAAGGGCCCAGCGTTACTGGCCTCCGTCAGGGCTTCGGGTATGAGGTGGGGAGTGGGTCCCCGGGTCTGGGGCAGCTGTGCAGGGCAGGCCTCACAGCAGAAGCCCAGATGTGGTAGGAGAGGAGCTGTCTGTCTGCAGCAGCCCCTTGTATAGGCATCTTTTAAAAAATATATATTTTATTGATTTTTTTTTTTTGCAGAGATGAAGGGAGAGGGATAGAGAGCTAGAAACATCAATGAGAGAGAGACATCGATCAGCTGCCTCTTCATGCCCCCACTGGGGATGTGCCCACAACCAAGGTACATGCCCTTGACCGGAATGGAACCTGGGACCTTCCAGTCCGCAGACCGACGCACTATCCACTGAACCAAACCGGTTCTGGCTGTATAGGCATCTTGAGGCCAGGAGGATGCCTGTCCTTCCTTAGGGCACCTTGAAGGCTGCCTGGTGCTTTGGGACGAGAAAACGAGGCAGGAGGGACCCCACTACGGGTGCTTTGGATGGGGTTTTGGAAAGCATGATGGCTGGTCTGGAGTGAGGGGCTTCATACTGTGTGTCCATTTTATTTTATGTTTGATTTTTTTATTTTTTACAGAGAGGAAGGGAGTGAGATAGAGTTAGAAACATTGATGGGAGAGAAACATCGATCAGCTGCCTCCTGCATGCCCCCCACTGGGGATGTGCCTGCAACCAGGATACATGCCCTTGACTGGAATCGAACCTGGGACCCTTCAGTCCGCAGGCTGATGCTCTCTGCACTGAGCCACACGGGTCAGGTGCAAAGGCTTTTTTTGGCACCTTGCCTTCTCTTAGTTTCCATTTACATGTCCCCTGGGAGTGATTTTTCTCTCTGTCCCCGTTGTACACCCTCAGGGACCTGCTCCAGTTGGCAAATAATCTCTCCCTCCTCCTAAACCCCCTCCTTCCCTCTCAGACGCCCTCCTACGTATTGTCCCGATGGAGAAAAAGATGCAAATAACGTCGAAAAACCATCTCCCGGCCACCGGGTATTCATAAATGTAATAAATTAACCCCATAATGTAATCTGGGCCCCGAGACCATCCATCATGCTGATGAGATTAGGATATGAGGAACCAGATGCTGCAGAGCCCTGTGGATGGACATGACGGATGAGTTTGCATAGGGCTCGCCTGCAGCCCCTGGTCCCTGCCCCGGCCTCAGCTTCTTGGCGCCCATGGAACTCCGGGCCATTAGCGGTTTAGGAATATCTGTCCAGCCTGTTCATTTCACAAATGAGGAGAAGGGCCCTTTTAGAGATGAGAGGTCAGGTCAGTTCCAAGCCTCATCTGCCTCCCACCTGTTTTCCTCTGTTTACGGCTGACTCTGAATCCAAGCCCGAAGCCTAGGCATTTTAAAAAAATATATTTTATTGGTTTTTTACAGAGAGGAAGGGAGAAGGATAAACAGTTAGAAACATCAATGTCTCTGATGAGAGAGAGACATCGATCAGCCGCCTCCTGCACGCCCCCTACTGGGGATGTGCCCGCAACCAAGGTACATGCCCTTGACGGGAATAGAACCTGGGACCTTTCAGTCAGCAGGCCGACACTCTATCCACTGAGCCAAACCGGTTTCAGCAACCTAGGCATTTGACAAAGTGGGTCCCCCAGTGTCAAACCAAGGTCGTTGGGGCCTCAGTTTCCCAGTTGGAAAAATGTAAGTGGCGGGCTGTATGTCCTCTCAGATTTCTCTGAAGTTCTTTAGCTGCGTGTCAGGAGACCTGTGTGAGTGGCTTGCACTGTCTCTTCTCAGGGCACAGGGCCTCGCTGCTCACCCCATGCCCCGGAGGCCACCCCACACCCGTGGCTAGGCTCTGAGTTTCTCCACCCCAGGCCCCAATTCTAGGGGGCCCTTTACAAGGAACCTCCCCCCTACGACGGCCATTTCCTGTCACCAATGAAAAAGCTACTTGAGTAGCCTCCGGAGCAAGCATGTCAGACATGTGGCCAGCAGGCTGCATGGCGAGTTTGACATGCCTGCTCCAGAGAGAGGCAACGAAGGCTGTCCTCTAAGGATGTCCCCTTCCCCTGTGGCCAAAGCATCACAGTAATTAAATCTCAAGGGGCCAGGGACACCTCTACAAACACCTCTGCTTGGCTGGCTCTGGGTGAAAATGGGCCTCTCACGCAAGGCAGGATGTCAGCAGGGTCCCCGCATCTGGAGAAGAGTCGCTGCGTCCCCAATGTGCTGCCAGGTGCATCCGTCTCTGAAAAAAAGCATCCGTCCCCTTGGATTAAGCATCGCAGTTTTACGAAATGCCGACTTTCCTTGGGAGCAGCTCCAACCCATACTTTCTTGGGCACCAGGGCCCCTGGGGAGCTTGTTAAAGGGCCAGTGCCATGCTGTGCACACAGACGGATCTGGTAGGTCAGGGACCCCACAGTTCCCGGTTTAATGGGCTCCCCAGGGATTACGATGTAGGTTTCCAAAGACTCCTCGGGAGGCCTGCGGTGCTGGCATTCCAGGCTTAATGGGCTGGGTTAGCTATTTTCTCCTCTGCCCCCACCTCAACGGAAGTGTGCAAATGAAGATCTGAAGGCTTCTGGGGTAAAAGTGTGTGTGTGTGGGGAGGGGATACAGGTCCCCAACAGTCCCCGCTAGATCTGTGTACCCACAGAGGAGCCTGACTACTGACAGGCTCTTGGAGGTCCGTGACAAGGTCTATGGCTTCCGGTCCTGACTTGTTTCCCCGTAACTCCACAGCCACTTCTCTGACCTTGAAAATAAGCTGGATTCCTGGAGTCAGACTAGAGGTTAGAACGGGGCTGGTACCCCAAATGTGTGACTTTGGCCGATGAGAGAACCTCTCTGTGCCTGATTTACCACCGAGAAAGTGGGGCTGCATAATGAGGCTTTATTAATTAATTTATTAACCTTAGCTCCCTAAGGTTAATGAGGGAATGAACAAAAATCAAGGCTTGAACGTTAAGTGCTCAATCCATGTTCGTGATTCTTTTTATATTAACCATTATCCCCCTTTCAGAGTCCGGGGGGGGGTGGAGGGGGGGGCCCGGGCGGGGATGACTCCAGAGCTAGTGGCAGAAGAAGACACCTCCGCCCGCCCCTCCCTCCCCAGTTGTGTGACATGTCACTTCGCTCCTCCAAACCTCCCTGGCTCGTTTGGTAAAATAGGGACCACGACAGTCACCGGGCGCAGAGCCGTTGGGAGAATGCAGGGAGATCGTCCGTGGACACCGTAGCCCGGCGCCTGGGGGGTGTCCCGGCCAGGCCAGCTGTTGTCCGGGTGCGCGGGCCGGCGAGGCGCAGCCAGGCCGCCGGCGAGGTTCCGGGTGGGGGCGGGGCGACGCAGGTGCACCGGGTGCTCCCGTCCCCGCCCGGCAGGTGTCGCTGTCCGGAGTTCCCCGCCGTCCTCCGCCTGCTCCGCCCCCGCCGCGCGTGCCCGCCGCTCACCGCGCCCCCTGAAGCGGGAGATCCCCCGGGGAGACCCACGCCGCCTTTTTTTCGCGCCGCCCCCCCCGCCCCCGAAAGTGCAAGGACGCGCGCGGCGTGGCGCCCCGGGATCTCCGGCGCGGAGGCGTGGCCCCGCCCCCTGCCAGGCCCCGCCCCCGGAGGCCCCGCCCCTCGGAGGCCCCGCCCCCGGCCCCGCCCCGGCCGCCGGGGGGAGTGGGCGTGTCCCCACCGCGGCCTCCGGGACCCGCCGCCGCGCCGCGCACGTCACGAAGCGGCGCCCAGCCGCGCGGATTGAGCCGGAGGCGCCCGCGCTCGGGGCCGCGGTTCCCCCGCGCGGGGCCTGAGCCGCGGGGACCCGCCACCCGAGGCCGGAGCCGGTACCGCGGGAGGGAGAAGGGCGGGACCCGCTCCGGGGCGGGGGTGGGGTCCGCTCGCAGCCCGCTCTCCGCGCCCGCGGGCGCCGCTCTCCGCTCCGGGCCCTGCGCCTCCGGCTGCGGCGGCCCTTCTGGCCCTGCTTCCCGCCCCGAGACGGCGGGTGGGCGGCCGGGGGGCCGCGGCTGACCGCGGCGCAGCTGCTGCCCCGAGGGGCCGTCCGCCGCCGCCCGGTGCTGTGCGTGGGGGCCCCGCTCCGCACGCTGCTTGGGCCTCGGCCCGGGCCCCTCACTCCTGTCCGCCCCCCTCTCCCCCCTGCAGGCGGCGGGAAGGATGACCACGCTCACGCGCCAGGACCTCAACTTCGGCCAAGGTAGAGCGGCCGGGCTGCCCGCCGGGCTCGGGGCGGGGGGGGGGGGGGGGTCTGGGCAGGCGGACCTCCCTGAGCGCCGGGTGTGCCCCCGCAGTGGTGGCCGACGTGCTGTGCGAGTTCCTGGAGGTGGCCGTGCACCTGATCCTCTACGTGCGCGAGGTCTACCCGGTGGGCATCTTCCAGAAGCGGAAGAAGTACAACGTGCCAGTCCAGGTGAGCCCCCCCTTATCCCCCCCCCAGCCGGGCTGACGCTGCCAGGTCACCCCCAAGTCACAGCGTGGGCAGGGAGTGGGTTTCAAACCCCTGTTCCTCCTCCTCCAGTTGGGGGGACCTTGCCTCCAAGTCCTGACAGCCTCCCCACCCTCGCTGCAGTGGCTCCTTCTCTCCCCTCCGAACCCGGAGTTGCCCTCCAGCAGTTAGGGACCAGGTCTTGGCCGTGGAGTCGCCCTGGGGTACGGTTGTAGTTATTTTAAAAGAGTTCTCGGTTGTGTTTTAAAAGAGTTCTCGAGGCTGGACTTGAACTTGCCCTGAGGTTGGTTGGGGGAGAGGATTTCTGTGAGCCTCAGGCACCTTCTCTCAGCCCTCACTTACCCTGATTGTAGGTTAAGAGGGAGACAAAGACTCAAAATACTCATTCCCAATCTCTAGAAGTGTCTGCCCCTCACCAGGCACTCAGTAAACATTAGAAGAAGAGACAGAATCCTGGAAGGAGGTGGAAGCTCAGGGAATGTAGTGGGAGAAGGAAAAGAGAAACACTGAGCACCCACTAGGTACCCCTCGAACTGAATCCTCCCTCTCCCTTTGAGGTCTTCACAGACCAAGTTGATGAAAACTCAGAGAAGCCGTTTGTCTGCGGCCACGTGGCTCCTTAGTTCCAGATTCCACACTTTTGAAAACTGATTAGATTTCTGGATCCCTTCTCTTAAAAAAAAAATGCCCATGTACTCAAAACGCAGTGTAGGGGTTTCTCCGACTCCGGGGGAGCTGAAGGACCCCACGTTAGGACACCCTCATGCTAGAAGTGTGATGTTGAGCCTGAATTCTGACCTTCTGGTTTCTCCCCTCTGTGGACGATTCAGCGTTCTGAGCCCCACGAGGGGAAGGTGGTCTCTCCGGTGGGCACCCCAGGGAAGGGCTGGGCCTCTCCCGCAGGCAGACAGGCTTGGGCTCCTGGAGGGGCGGAGGGAGGTCTCCCCAGGGGTGCTGCGGCCTCACCGGCCATCCTGGCATTGTGTGCAGATGTCCCGCCACCCGGAGTTGAACCAGTACATCCAGGACACGCTGCACTGTGTCAAGCCGCTTCTGGAGAAGGTGAGGGCACCAGCCTGCCTCACCCCCGATACGGGATGGATGGGGTGATGCTGGACCTCGCAGGGACCCAGGACGCTCACACCCAGAGGCCTGTTTCCTGCGCCCTGGAGACCCCCAACCCAAGGACAGGCCTTAGGGCACGTGGGCCAGTGGATAGTTCTGAGTGGGGCCTCCGTGAGAGGGTTCTGGGTTCTGACATGTGTCTCCCCCTCCCCCCAAGTTCCATCTGGGCTTTGCGCCTCCTAGAAGGGTTTCCTCCTTCTATTGTGTCTTCTGTGGCTCCCATGGGGCCCAGGCAGTCTCTTCCCTCAGCCTGTACCACTCATGTCCCCAGGTCTTGGGGACCCTGGGCCTAGAGGCTGAGCAGGGCTGTGAGTGGGCTTTCCCCATCCTTCCTTGGGTGGCGGGGGGTGGGGAGCATCCAGTTCTGGAGTAGATGTCTGTCCTTGCAGAATGATGTGGAGAAAGTGGTGGTGGTGATTTTGGACAAAGAGCATCGCCCAGTGGAGAAATTCGTCTTTGAAATCACCCAGCCTCCACTGCTGTCCATCAGGTGAGCCGCCTCTCCGCCGTCCACCTGCTAGATGGGGTGAGGTCCTCAGGAACATCCCACCTTCACGCCTTTAAGCAGCTCCCAGAATACCTCGGGGGAAATGCCAGGCGTGCCAACCTAGCGGGCAGGCCGCCCCATGGTCTCTGGGCATCACACAGGTTACGTAGAGATCCTCCCGTGTCACGCGTGGAAAACCACGACACTAGTGAATGGCCAGTCCCAAGCTCCTCTTTTATAGATGGAGAAACTAAGGTCCAGAGATGTGTGACATGAACTACCCAGGGTCACCCAAATGGTGGCAGAGCCAGGACACAATCCAGGGTCCTAACTTCCCAGTCCAGTGGTGTAATCCATCGTCAATTAGAAGTTGAGCTGAAATCAGTTTGGCTCAGCATCGGCCTGCAGACTGAAAGGTCCCAGGTTCGATTCCGGTCAAGGGCACATCTCTAGGAGGGGGCGTGTAGGAGGCAGCTGATCGATGTCTCTCATCGATGTTTCTAATTTTCTATCCCTCTCCCTTCTCTGTAAAAAATCAATAAAATATATTTAAAAAAAAAAAAGTTGACCTTGGGCAGGAATGTTGGCTGGTCAGCTGCTGGCTTCCTGTGGTGAGGTCAGGACAATACAATCTGCCCCCGAATGGCCTTGGGCAAGCCTTTTCCCTCCCGGCTGGGGTCCTGGTTCTCGGATGGGAAAGGGGACATTAGCATATTGGAACCACCTAGAGGGCCTCCCTGTACCCCTTTCCCCCATCCTGGCTTAGTCAATCTGGGATGGGGCTCTGCACTGGTTTTAAACTCACCTGGAGACATGTATCCCAGCCCTTAGAAGCCAAGCCTCGGAAGGACTAGAGGGGCTCGGGACCCCTCATCTGCTTCTAGGGTTGACTGCCTGTGGAGGGGGGCACCAGGGTGACAGCAGACCTGCCTCTTCTCTCCTTCCCAGCTCCGACTCCCTGCTGTCGCACGTAGAGCAGCTGCTCCGAGCTTTCATCCTGAAGATCAGCGTGTGTGACGCTGTCCTGGACCACAACCCCCCAGGTGAGCTGACCTTCCTCCTGCCTCTTCTCTTCCTGGGCGTTTCCGGTGCTAGCTTGGGCTGGCCTGTGTTCTCAAGTTCCTCTGAGTCTTGTCTCTTCCTGCTTTTTAGAACTCCTTTCAAACCTGCATCCTCTGGGAACTTCCCTGGTTAACTCCACTCCGTCTTCTGCCTCTGTGTTCTTGTGTCTTAACGCTGGGTTTATTTCCACTTTGACCTCTGGGGCTGCTGAGCCAGCGAGGGAGGTGGGAAAAGACTCTGAGCAGCGGCAGGCATGGTGTGGCCCGGCCCTGATCAAACGCTTGCCTCCGCAGGCTGTACCTTCACAGTTTTGGTGCACACGAGGGAAGCTGCCACTCGCAACATGGAGAAGATCCAGGTCATCAAGGTGAGAGGAGACGGGGTCAAGGTGGTTGAGACAGATGCCACAGTTCTGAGTGGGCAGGGGTGCTGCCCGTGGGCATTGCACCCATGCCGTTGCTTACGACCGTGCCTGGTACCCAGTAGGGTGTTGTCGCGTGCTGACGGTGCAGCCACAGGCCTACCATGGCTACACCTGGGCACGCAGCACTGGGAGGAGTGGGCTGTGTGTTGGGGCCCCCAACTCAGTGAGGTTCCCCTTTGCAACCAGTTTCAGAATTGGTGCTTGGGGCTTTTGAAGTCACGTAGGCTCCCAGCCCAGCTCCGACGCACAGACTGGGCCTGTCTAGTGGAGGAGCCCTGGGTTCTGCACTTCCCTAGGGATTTGATGCTCCCCAAAGTCTGAAGACCCCCAGCTCTGGAGGTAGAGGGGGGAGGGAAAGGGAGGGCAGGCAGGGTCCAGCCCCCTCCCACCCCATCTCCTGGATTCCTCCCTAGGACTTTCCCTGGATCCTGGCGGATGAGCAGGATGTGCACATGCATGACCCCCGGCTGATCCCCCTAAAAACCATGACATCAGACATTTTAAAGGTGAGCTGCATGGGGACCAGGTATGTTTTATTTAGGGTGCGCTTGAGGCCTGTGGACAAAGTTTGGAGATTACCAGGCGATACCTGGCATGAGGTTCCTCCCCTCCCCTTTCCTTCTCCCGTTCCCACTGGGGCCATGCAGCCTGACCCCGAGAGAGAAAGTTCTGCCTGCCAGCGCCCTGACTGCCCCCTGACACGGCTGTGTGTTCCTGTCCGTTAGATGCAGCTCTACGTGGAAGAACGAGCTCACAAAAACAGCTGAGGGGGTATCTGCTCATGGATGCCACAACTACCGGACTTTGGGGGCCCCCAGCCTCGGGCAGCGCTGCAGGGCCACCCCGCTTCCAAGTGCTCTTATTGCCTCTCTGCGGACTGCCCACCCTCCAGCCCGGAGCTGCTCAGGTCTGATTGCCTTCGTGGAGGAATGGCCCCCCAGGAGGGCAGGAAGGGCGCTGGGATCCCGATTGCTCAGCCTCCTGGGGTTCAGCCGGTCAACACTGTCTGTCTCGAATACTGTGCTGTGAGTTGTTTCAATAAAGGGCCCCAAGGGCTGACCTGGGCTCTCTCTGACTGTAGCGGGAGGGGCAGGTGCAGCCAAATTAACTTGGGGGGAAGGGCCGCTTCCCTAACAAAGTGCCCGGATCCCCTCTACCCACCACTCCTAGACCCAACCCCAGGCTGGTTTTACTGGAAACATTTATTATGACAAGAAGTGAGGGCTACACACAGTGGGTTCGCCCAAAGTTACAACTGGCAGGAGGTCCGGGGGCAGGGCCCTCCCTGCCCACCACAGGCTCATCTCTTGCCTGGAGGAGACTTTGGCACTTGGCTGGCAGGGACAGAGCGCAGACGAAGGGCTAGCAGATCCAGACTGTCAGGTGGGTCTGTAGAAATGAAGTGGGGAGGGCAGGTTATTAAAGTCCTCATCCCATCCCCATTCCCGTTCCCGCTCTCGTCCCCGTTCCCGTTTCTGCTCCTGCGTGGTGTTGGACTGCGTCGTGGAGGTCGTTGGGTTCCTGGTCATCTTAGGGCTGATGATGATGCTGCTGTTGGTGACCCGGGGGCCATACCAGCCTGCCCAGAACTGGGTGTCTTTGCCCCCGTGCTGGAAGAGGATGTGGCGGACGCCTGGAGGGTAATCTGAGAAGGTGTGGGAGACCTGGAAGGAAGGGAGAGGGAGTGACCACCAGGCCTGGGGGAGGGGAGGAGATGGGGTGACCACTCAACTGGAGAGGAGAAGGGGGAGTCCCAGGTGGGGAGCTGGCACATTCCAGGCCCCGGGGGAAGTGGATGGCGGGCAAACAGCTGAGGCCTCACCTCTGTCCACTGGGCATCGTTCCACTGCTGGATGGTCACAGGTGGGGGCTCGAAGGAGGCCAGGGCGATGTAGTTGGCCGAGACCAGCTGTACTCGGATGTTGTAGGTGCAGCCACAGTCTGCTCTGGCGGCGAACCTAGGGGAGGCTGGGGTTCAGGAGAGCAACCCAGGACAAAGGGTGGCCCTGGCAGTGGGCAGGCCACAGGCCTACAAACTAGAGTTTCATTTCCCTGTGGGGGCCCATGAGGTCCACCTTCTGTGCTCCCTGTACCCCCAGGGTGAGCGGTCTCATCTGTGCCGGGCCTCAGTTACTCCATCTGAGAAAAGGGCCCATCTTGGGGGTATTTTGGAGATTGCATCTTAAAAGGCAAAAAGCTCTCTGCAGAGAGAAAGGCCAGATGATGAGATCTGTTGCCTGTACATTATAATGGGCCAGGCTGTGGGTTCAATGGAGATTCAGGGGAGGTGGGGGGCCTGTGGTGTGTGCTGGTACAGAGTTCAGCCCTGCTGTCTCCCCCGCCCCCTGCAGTTCTGCACACCCCTCAAATCCCACCCTGCCACCCTCACAGTGGTGGCCCTGAGGCCCTGCTTCTGCCGTGGGCCAAGGCAGAGTGGCTGGCACAGCCCGTGCAGAGCGGAGCCTGAGAGAGTTGCAGCTTAATGGCGGAAGGGGCAGGGGAGGGAGGCAGATGAGAAGGCATGTGCGCGTGTGAGGTCTGGGAAGGCTGGGTCTTGGGTGTCTTGCTCTAGTGCGTGTCTGAGACAGCTCACCTGTAGGCCTCAGTCTCCCCACCTGTAATCGGGGGTTAAGGTTTAGCCCCTGCTGATGTGATGGTGGGGAGGCCAGGAGGCGCTGCTGCAGGAGCAAGTGCTGTGTCTGTCCACACGAGACCAGCCAGCCGGATGGGCCTGGCTTCGGAGACGACCCTTGCCTTGGGACACTGCTGGGCACTCAGGGGGCACTCCCTCCAGGTGCCCTCGGGGAAAGCGGAGGTCGCAGTGTGGGCCGGGCCTCACTCACCAGTCCTTCACCACGATGTCAGGCCGGACTGTGTCCATTAATTCCTCCCAGTAGCCCTCAGCTTTGAGGTCCACCATCTGGGACTTGAGGCATAATCTGGGGAGCAGAGGAAAAGCTTGCATTTCTAGGCGTGCTCTGCGCGGCCTGCACTCAGGGAGGAGGTTCAGGGGACCCCGCAGTGTCCTCTGACGGCTGCGGGACAGCTACTGGCTGGTGCTGACTCTGAGCTCCTACCTCGGTGTGGGCCCATGAGAAATACGCAGGGAGTTTGACTCCCTGGTGCCTGGGTAGCACCCGATCCGTCCCTATGCTTAGGGCCCCAGGAATTCACATTCCTAGGTTATGGACAGACTGTGGACACTCCTGACAGCCTACTTCCCAGGGGCTCCCAGCCCCCTTAAACTGACCCCCACCCCCAGTCCTGAGTTTACTTCTGCCCCAAGAGGCAGTAGACTGAGCTGGTTTGGGAAACACTTTCCTTGAACTTCACAGAGACCCTGACGTAGGTAGGCCTGGGTTTGGCAAAGGGTGCCCCAACCCTCTTCCTCCAGCACAGCCAGCTCCGTTCAGTTTGTCTTACCCAAAGGATGTGACGAAGTACTTCTTGACCCTGGAGTCGGGAAAATTTTGCCCATGGCCTCCAGGTAAGCTCTCCACCTTCCAGTGGTCCCCCCCATTATAGTCGATTTGCCAGGATCTCATACCCTCTAGGAAAAATAGAAGCCTAGTAAATGTGGAGCCTCGTCCTCCCCGTTTGGTATGAGGGTGAAGTGCAGTGCTTGCTCAGGCTCATCTCCAGGTGTGAACCCCAACTGTGCCTTGGAACACCCCTACGAAGTTCAACTCCCACCCATCCCCACCTCTCCCCCGCTTTGTCCCCGACCAGCTGGACTCCACCATGAAGCTGGGAAAGAACTACCTTCTTCACTCCCATGTTGCTGGTGCCCTTTGGGAAATACCCAAGTTTCAGTTCTCAGAACGTTATGAAGGGCCTGTGACGGTACTTCCGTTCTCCATCGCTAATGTGCATTTGTCCCAATGGGGACCACTCAGTTGACAACTGACATTCCCCACGAGATCCTCACTATGTGGCTGAGATCTGAAGGGGTGTAAGAGCCGTGTGCGGTCTGTTGCTGGGTCATAGAACCTCTGCCTTGGGTGGGAGGGGTAATAATCGGGAGAATGCCCCCCCCCGAGTTAATGGCATGTAGTAACCCCATATTCAAGCGTCCCCCCCAGGTTGGCTCAACATGTCCTGGTCTCCCTCTTCAGAGAGAGCGGAGAGGAACTTAGAAAACTGGCATGTTGCTCATCAAGGTTTTCCAGAACAATCACCAGGAGAGCTTTCCCAAATTACCCCCCTGCTCCCTTTATAAGGAGCCCACATCTATTCCCTGGGTGCCCAGGGTCCTCCCCGTAGAGAGTCAGATGGGTAATACAGGTCCCCGTGCAGGCAGGGCTGCAGGCTGACGAGCTGAGTCAGTGGCCAGGCTGGGGGCCTCCAGCAGCTGAGCGTTTCTGGATCTTTGGGCAAGACACGTATCTTGCTGGGGGCCTAACATTCTCATCTGTAAAATGGAACTAAGCCTCCCCATGTGGCCAACTCGTGGGATCCACGTGAGAATAAAAAGAGAAAATAGACGTGAGAGGGATTCTAAGTCTACAACAACGCTTCGTCGCTTGCTGCCGTGGCCCCAGTAGGAAGCAAGGTGCCTGGTATGGAGTAGTACTGAACAAAGGGAAAAACCATGGAAATACAAGAGAACGAGAGCGAAACGGAACTCGAGGGGATGGCAATCAACTCTCAAAATCCTCACTTGCATTTGTAATCAGGGTAATGGGGAGATACAGTGGTACCTGGAGATACGAGTTTAATTCGTTCCGTAACCTTGAGGCGTGGGAAACTATGAGACGCTCGAGTCGAGATAAACTGGTGGGTCGTGTACAGCCGGCCGATGCACGCGATTACTCGTATCCCAACTGTTGCTCATATTTCAAAGCAAAAATCGCTCGCTCGACAGCTTGTATCTCAAAAATCTCATATGTTAGGGCACTGGTATCTCGAGGTCCCACTGTATTTACATTTGTGAAGAGCTCAGGCTAGCACCTGGCCTGGACAGAGAAAGCTGCAGCTTGGACTGAGCTGAAGGGTGAAAGGTGGACCTGCAGTCGGTTGATTCTCCAACAAACGTTTTCTTGAGCACCTTCCATGTGAGGGTACAGTGGTGGATACTGGGTGTACTGTGGCAAGCAAGATCCACGAGGCCCGTGGTCGGCAAACTGCAGATCTCGAACCACATGCGGCTCTTTGGCCCCTTGAGTGTGGCTCTTCCACACTCACAGCCTAGATGAGTCTATTTTGAAGAAGTGGCGTTAGAAGTTTAAAAAATTTGGCTCTCAACAGGAATTTCAATAATCATGCTGTTGACATTTGGCTCTGTGGACTAACGAGTTTGCCAACCACTGCACTAAGCCCCTGGAACTTGAAGGAAAAAGAGAGAAAAAGGTAATTCTAGGGTATGAAAAGTGCTATGAAGGAATGAAATGGGGGTGACAGGATTTGAGGTAGTCCCGTTTCTGGATGGACCAGGGCAGGTCTCGGAACTGAGACCTCAAAAAGGAGGAGGAAACAAGGGAGCATGGCAGATGCTCAGTTCTGAGACAACATTCCAGGTGGCATGGGCATAGCAAGTGCAAAGGCCCTGAGGCTCCAGAAAGGGAGGAAAGGAAGCAGCCCACCTTCAGCACATGGGTTGCGGAGGAGGTTCCTACGGAGGCTGCACAGAAAGTAAAAAATCTTCCAGTCAGACACCGGCTCCTCAAAGTCCTCGCTGATGAAGCCCTCACGCAGGCTCTTGCGTTTCCAGAGGGTCATCAGGTCGATGAGGTCGCGCCACAGGCTGCAGACCAAGCGGCAGACCAACACCAGCCGACGGGCAGGCACGTATGTGAACACCTCCAGCAGGATGTTCTCCGGCAGTTCATTGATGCTGATCAGGGCCATCGCTGGGCTGGGGTGCACACACAGGCCTGTGTGTGTGGGGGGGGAATGTCGGGGGGCCAACAATGGTGGTTATGAGCTCTGACCAAGGAGGTGGATTCCTCAGATCTTCAGAGGCCTGGGCCCGGGCCTCCTAGTCCTGCTTCTGTTGTGAAACAAGAGGGGTTAAGACAAGAAGCATTTGAGCATCCTTCCAGGACACAGCAGGCCTTCAGAATATGGACTGATTTTTAAGGGGCCTTCCCCCCCATTCAAATAATTGCTTAGTTGTGTGTTTTTTTTTTAGTTGTTTTTTAAATATATATTTTTATTGATTTTTTACAGAGAGGAAGGGAGAGAGATAGTCAGAAACATCGATGAGAGAGAGACATCGATCAGCCGCCTCCTGCACGCCCCACAGTGGAGATGTGCAAGCAAGGTACATGCCCCCGACCGGAATCAAACCTGGGACCTTTCAGTTCTCAAGCCGACTCTCTATCCACCGAGCCAAACCGATCTCGGCAATTACTTAGTTTTAAGTTGGTGGGTCTGGTGAACACTGTTGTCTGTGAGCTCTGTAAGGGTTCGTGGTGATGTTTCAGTGTATGAGTTCACTGTTATAAAATTTTTATTACCCCCCCAGACTGTCACAACTTCATTAAGCGGTGGGGCTCGTACTGAGGAGTCTACTTCTCTCCTCGTTGCTTCTTGTGGCCTGAAGTCCAATGTGATGAAACACCCAGATGAGGCGCTGCCCCACCCATCCCACACCTGGGCGGGGGGAGGTGTCAAGCCAGAGCCCCCCCCCCTTCCTCTCTAAATTGATTTCAGAGAGGGAGAGAGAGAAACAGCAATGATGAGGGAGAATCAATGACCAGCTGCCTCCTTCACGCCCCACACGGGGGATGTACCCTGACGAAATACAATGGTAACCACCTGATTCAGAGGTTGATGCCTAACTACTGAGTCACACCAGCCCAGACCAGTTTTTTTCAGTGACTTTAGAGGGAGAGAGGAAGGGAGGAGGGGTGAAGGAAAGAAACATGGATTTGTTATTCCAGTTATATATGCATTCATTGGTAGGTTATCGGATGATGCTCTGACCAACTGAGGGAGTTTGAGGCTTTTTGAACCCTTGCCTGCAGTGACCCACCCAGAAGCTGTGTAAAGGTGATCACTAACCGTCCAACCTCAGAGGGCCCAGGAAAGAATTCAGCACAGGATACCATTACTAACACTTCTACCATCAGAGCAAAACCAAAACCAAAAGTGGGAGTCGAGTGCACCTTCCTCCTCCTCCCTCTGAATTGCACAAGAATTTACAATGTCTCTTGCCCTGGGGGGTTCTGATAGCACAGATCCGCTAGGTTGGTGGGGGAGGGAGCCTCCACCCACACCTAGAGGCACTGCGAAGACATCTTTTTCCAGAGGCTGGGACAAAGAAGCAGTTCAGATTCTTCTTGAGGCTCCTGTCTCCCCCAAAAGGAGGGGGCGCAGAGAGGAGCATTTCAGCATGGCAGAGAAGACATAGATCTATATAAGGCGCTTGTACGGTGCGCAAAACATGGATGGATACAAACTCTGATGTGGCCAGATCTGACTTTTCGGGAGGAACCGTCCACATGGCTTTAACAAATAGGAAACCTGCGTGTTGGTGGACGGTGGCGGCCTCTCACAGCACCGTCCAGGCAGAGGTCGCTGGGCTGAGTTAGGCACCGACCGCTCCTCACTGGGGCAGCCGAAGCCCGGCCTCGGGCTCTGTCCCCTGTCCCCCCTCCACCCACGCGCGGTTTCCGCCCCCCGTGGGCCCGGCTGCGCGGCGGCGGGGGGGAGCGGAAGCGAAGCCCGCCCTGGGCATCCGCGGGGGGACCCCACGCCCTGGGCATCCGCGGG